>JAAGKR010008425.1:0-31369 GCA_011419295.1 Clarias macrocephalus
TCTCGGTATTCGCTTCTAGCCTCTCGTTTTTGGATCTTGATCGCTGTTTGTTTTCCCGCTGGTTTTGACCTCTCGCTTCGTTTCACGTTTACGTCTCTGCTCGCTCCCCTTTGGATTATTCGCATCGCTGACTGACTCACTGGCTTTGAACTCTCGCTCTGGCTCACGACAACGTGTCTGCTCGCTCCCTTTTTGTCACACGCATCACCGACTGATTTAACTGGCTTTCCGACCCATTGCACCGGCTGTGTACTACGTCACCAGGATTTCCCCCCCGAACACGGAAGTGCTCAACGGCCAGCGCGCCACGCCCCCTTCGTCCAAAGCTCGTCTAAGCCACGCCCCTTTTGTGCTGTAAATCTGCACTTGGGTCCTGCTCCTCTTCCGTTTCTCTCTTCATTACTCAGCGTGCCTGACAAGCGCATCTCACACATGCTTGATTGGATTGAGATCTGGGGAATGTGGAGGCCAGGTCAACACTGAAGATTCCCCAGCAGTGTATTGCCCAGAGTATCACACTTCCTCCCCAGTGTGCCTTCTTACAATGGTGCATCCTAATGCCACATTCGTCCCAGGTAAGTGACACTTATGTACATATCATTTACATGTGTAAAAGAAAACATGATTCAACCGACCAGGCCAACTTCTTGCATTGAAGTTCTGATGCTCTAGTGCCCATTGTTGGCGCCCGCTATGGTGGACACGGGTCAGCATGATCACTTTGACTTTGTGACACCTTTCGGTCACCAGACTGCTTAGCATTTGCTTCCCAAGGACATCAGTGAACCTTGGCCACTCATGGCCTTGTTGCCAGTTTACTAATGGTCATTCTTGGTAAATTTTGGTAGGTGCTAACCACTACATACCGGGAATACCCAACAAGCCTGGCTGTTTTGGAGATGCTCTGACCCAGTCATGCAGACATAACAATTAGGCCCTTGTTAAAGTTGTTCTGATTCTTTCTCTTGCCTATTTTTCCTGCCAACACATCAACTTTGATAATGGCCAGTTAATTTGCTGATTAATATATCACAACCCTTAATATTATTATTATGGTAGGACATGCTAAATTTTTTTAACCGAGCAAGGTCTTAAAATATAGTAGTCTGCAGAGCATCACGTTAACACAACTGAGCCAATGGTTCTTCTCTCTCACACACTGTGGGATTGTGGGTAATCGTCACCCATGCTGGGTCTCAATGCTCGTGCGTCACTCATATAGTCTACTGCTGTGCGCACGTGTACTATTTACTAAAGTATTGTGACCACGTGTGCGTGCACATTTTTTATAATTTTGTGTCCAAATCATCCGAGTTTCCATAATTTCTTATGGGGAAATTCACTTTGATATACGCTTGCTTTGGATTATATGCACGTTTCGAATTAGTCTCGTAATACAAGGTTTAACTGTACTATTCTTGAATTCCAGAATTTGAATTTGAATTCCAGTTGTCTAAACTAGTTGTAATAATATATCAGAATATATATATAGATTTATGAGTTTATTTCAAAATAAGAGAAATGGGATTGTTTTATTATATGTTATTATATATATATAATTTGAACCATTTCATGGTAATATATATATATATATATATATATATATATATATATATATATATATATACATGAAATGGTTCAAATTATATATATATAATAACATATAATAAAACAATCCCATTTCTCTTATTTTGAAATAAACTCATAAATCTATATATATATATTCTGATATAATGCAAAAAAGATTTGCATTTATGAATAAAAGAACATAAATAAATACAAATAAAACAAAAAATGTTTTTTATATAATGTCTTTTTTTATACCAATTAAATGCCCTACTATTATCCTACCCATGATACTGGAGGGCCACCCACTTCGCTCCAGGGGCCTTCGGTCATCACCCAGTCCAGAGAAGCTCCCAAACGAGAAGGTGCTACGTGTAGGTGACACATCCAAATGGTCCTCATGCATGAGGAAAGGCACACCCATACGCCGTTGTCTCTTCTTCCCAGTGTGGTGGAAAGGAATAGAGCCCTTTCTCTCTCTGTCCTCCCTTCGGTTCTTAAACTGAAGGTAAACAAAACTGTTGGTAAGATGTTGGTAAGGTAGAAGAAGCATTTGATTTCTGGACCTCTTAATGTGCGTTAAAGACCTGGAAGCAACAAACCTTTTTGAAAATGTTCATGCTCACATCAGTAGAGAGGTCTGGGATGGCTTGTCTTCGGAGATTGGTAATAGATATTTTTGAGAAGGTTTCTGAGCTCAGCGACCTCCCCTCCTCATTACACTTCAGGGTCATGTCCTAAAACAGAAAAGATATCACTATATCATTTTATGCACAATTAGACAATCATGGAATATCAGAGTTCAGAACATATTTGCTGTACATTTACCAAGAGGTGACACTGTAAGGCCTTCGAGGCCTGATGGCATTATAAAAATATATATTATACATATTCGCTTCCTTGCATGACACATTAGATCTTCAAATTCTTACAAATATATATGAATTTCTGGATATTGCAAATATTCCTACTCGGTACTTGAAGGAAAAAGTAGCAGCTTCGGTGGCACTACACCTGCTGTCAGAAGCAAGAATTCCTAAATCTACTGCATGTTAAACAGAAAAAACAGCAGCATAAAGCTGAAATGCCTAGAGAAAGTCACAGAAGACTGCTGGCTAGTCATATCTTTAACTCAATAATTATTCCTTCCACTATGACACTGAGTTGTAAGACTTTTATGTAATCCCCTAGTCCACATGGAACAGGTTTGCATGGTAATCTACCTGTGTTTTATGAGTGTTAACCAGAGATGGTGTTGCAGCCACCATGGAGCTGCTCCGTGGTCGAGGCAGGGGTACTGTGGGGGGTTCTGGCAGGCGTTCAGGTTTCTCTTGCAGAATCTGTCTGAGCCGCTGCAGGTAGAATATAAGTGCCCAGTGCACACCCTCCTCTGTCCAGTGAGGCTGAAGCAAGCAACGTAGCACAGCCACATCAAAGTAGGTGGCATAGCGTGCCCGCTGGCACACAGAGATGGCACCAGGTGCAGACAACCTATTAGGAAAAGCAGGAGATGTTTTGATTTATCAGGGTCTAAATAAAAAAAGGGTGGTCCTCATCAACTTCTAAAGATTAGAGATTGTGGAGGACCTCTCTACCTATGGATCAAATCACTGGATTCTCTGAGGGGAATGTCTTTTGAAATAATTGCTTCTTACAGTGTGCCACTTTTTGTGGCCAGGCAGTGTAACTGGGAGTGTGCATGTAGCTGTATAGTGCTTTTTAGCAGGGAGCCAGAGCTTTATTGCCCTTGATGCCATGGAGAAAATCAAGCAATTCAGCCAAGACTTCAGGAAAAAAAGCTGGCTCTCCACAAGTTCTTTACTCTTTCTCTTAAGGACAAACTGCAACTTTAATTGTTTAATTGAGCCATAATGATCAGTGCTACTGTATGTATGAAGGAAATATTTGTATGGAATGAGGCTTATAATCTGACATGCACATCTGTGACAACAGTGAAGCTTGGGGTCACAGCATCATGTTGCAGCTGCAGCCCTTCAGGAGGAATGGACAAACATTTCCGGCAAAGTATTGCGAGAAGTTTGCGGAAGCCTACCCCAAGCGTTTTTTTTTTTTTACTAAGCAATTAAAATGCTATACCACCAAATATCAGCAAAGTAAACTTAAGTATCATATTTGAAATCTGATACAGTAAACAAGCTGAAAGAAATATTTCTGATAAATATTATTTTCGAAATTAACGACAATAGAAAATTAATGATAATCTTAAATGAGTATGAAGGTGTTTAGCCTATGTCTAGGCATATTTTTGGTTTCAATCAGCGGTGGAAATCATTCACTCGCGTTACTGTAATTGTGTAGTTTTTTGTGTACTTCTACTTTTTACAGTAGTTTTTAAAATATGTAATTTCACTTTTACTTAAGTATGTTTTGTTTGAAGTATTGTAATTCGCTACATTTGAAATCATATTCCCTACTGAGTAAAAAATAAATGAATGAAAATGAATAAAAATAATGCAAAGGGGAAGAAAAAAAATTGCACCCCGATGGACTGCACTGAACGATGGAGATGGACAAAACAGATGGCAGTGATGCAGACCCAGCTGAAAGCAGAATGTCACCAAACTCTCATGAAGCAAACCCCTGGCCATTGTAACGGCCACTACTATGTTGTATACCACATTATGCATGTATGTTGCCCTTTTAAGAGGTGCCGCCCCTCCCCCAGTGTGTGCGCTGCGGTGGTGTGTGTGCGTGAGAAGGAGAGAACGTTGGAGTAGGAGCCCAGGTGTGCTGCTCACCCCCGAAACGCTCTATTATTTTACCCTTTTCTTTACTTTGCATTTTGTATTATAATTGTGTGACGCTGAAAGAGGCCGATAAAGGTTTTGTGCTGAACGTTATTCTTGGCTCGGAGATCTTTTTTTTTCCGGGCAAGCCGTCACACCATATTTAAGCCACCACTTTGATTTCAAGCACAAGAAAGGCAACAGCTTTATTATGCAAAGGTGTTCATTCAATTAAAAACTACCAGTTTGAGATTTATATCCGCATGTCTGTTTTGGACTACACTAGAATTCGTCATCCCAACACCGCTGTTAAAAAAGTAACTCAGTAACTTTTAGTAAATTTTTTATGAGCTACTTTTCACTTTACTTGAGTAGATTTTTATAATGGTAACTTTACTTGTACTTCAGTACAATTTCACTGAAGTAACAGTACTTTTACTTGAATACAAACTTTTTATTACTTTTTATTACTATTTATTCCACCTCTGGTTTCAATGTTACATATTTTTATTTCTAGATCTGTATTTTGTGTGTGCGCGCGCGTGTGTGTGTGTGTGTGTGTGTGTGTGTGTGTGTGTGTGTGTGTGTGTGTGTGTGTGTGTGTGTGTGTGTGTGCATGCAGAATGCTCACTTCTTCTGTGTGAGGCCTCGATCGCATGGTTGCTGTGAAATGCCTCCTTTCTCCACAGAGTTGCCACGGCGACAGCTCTGGCCCTTCACCGAAGTGGAGGAGGAGTCAGACTGAGCAGATTCACACACCACCTGGAAAGGAGAGGAAATTGGGTTATATGACCCAGGCGGTAAGAAATCTAATTACTGCAGGAAAAAAGCTCTGAGGACTAGGGGGCAATGCAGACTGTCAATGAATACAACCATCATATCAATACCTCAGTAATTCCCTAACTTTGTCCACTTCTAGCTCGTATTACTGAATATGTACGGAGAGCTGGTTTCTATTATGTTTATATTCTCATTCTCACTCACTCATTCTCTATACCACTTATCCTGTACAGGGTCATGGGAGGCCTGGAGCCTATGCCAGGGGACTCAGAGCAGAAGACAGTGTACACCATGGACGGGGTACCAGTCCTTTTGGTACAAATCTTTGGTTTTACAATCCATATTTATAAACACCAATTAACCTAATGTGCGCGTCTTTAAGCTGTGGGAGAAAACCAGTTCACCCGGAGGAAACCCATTAAGCATGGCGAGAATATTCAATCTAAACACACACAGACCTGAAGAGGGGACTCAAACCATTGACTCTGGAGGGGTGAGGCCAGACTAATTTTCTTCATATGTAAATCAAATATAACAACACCAATCCTGAAACGTTATCAGTGATGTCAGTAGTACAGTTCAAGTACTTACCGTAGGGCAAGGGTTGCTGGGAGCACAGAGACTACACTGGTTATTTACCAGAGAGTTTCTCTTTGCTGTGGGGCAGATTTTAAAAAGAGAACAGTCAAAGACAAAAGTTTTTAGACTTAACTAAAAAAAAAGTACTACACTTGTAGGAGAGACTGTATATATGATTTTCAAATAGTAGTTTGAGTAGTACTGTATACTCTAAATCCACATGAATTAGTTTTAATCTATTAATCTATTCTTTTCCATTAAGAGAACAGATGATTGAGTTTTACCTAAAAACTTACCAGTAACAATATTGCGCATGGGTTTGATGAGGGCAGAGAAAGCAGGCACATCAGGCTGACGATGCTCCCACATTGGCTGCCAAATGACAAGTCCACTAGCCAATCGAAATGTAAGATCAGATTCCTGTACAATAGAAAGTGTTTAAATATTTTAATAAAAAGATTTAAAGATGTTGCAAACTAAAATATCTATACAAATCATACACCACCTCTGCTTAATACTATTTGGTTATATTCTTGTTTAAGGAGACCTAACTCAGCTTAGCAAATTGTACTGGGCTGGCAAATCTGGAGATGGGAACTCCAGACATGGACAGTATACAGAATTAACAGTATAATAAATGAAAATAAATATGCAAAGAACAGACCTTAATGCGGTTGACAAGAGGAGCGAAGAGAAAAACGAACAGCTCTACAGTGGCCATGTTTTTGTAGTAAAGTTTGGCTCGGGCATACTCGTTCTCTTCTGGAGTACTGCCATTGCGTTCCAGATGGCTTTGGTTACTCAATGGCTGGAAGAAGGCACTGCTGCTGCCACTGCTGCCTCCTCCAGGCCATCCATGTCCCGAGTCCTGGAGGCACTCCTGAGCTGCCTCCAGCAGCATCCAGTGAAGAGTGTGAAGCAGCTTGGTCTCGGCTACACCAAGTTTATCCTGGTGCCCTGGTCGAGATAGTGCTAAAAGTTAAAATGCAGCTTCAGGTAATGGCTTACAAAAAACAAACATACACAAATGAAGAATCCCAAAAGGTAGATTTATGTAGCCCCGTTAAAATGAGCATTATTTCTTCCCCCTGTACCATTTCAGTCTTCTAAATCATATTTACTCCTATAAATATAAAACAATTTGGGAACACTGATTGGGAACAGTTTTAAGGCTTTGGGGTTTACCGAGTTTGTTGCGGTTAGAGAGGAGTATGGCAGTGCAGTGGAGGACATGAGGGAGTGCAGCCTGCACCAGCTCCCAGCGCATGATGCTCTGGATGGCCTCGGTGAGAGCTGGGGAAAGCCCATGGAGCTTGTTCTCCACCAGCACCCGCTCAAAAGACTACACAAGGAACAAAAAAGCATGCGAATATGAAGCAGTGGGTGAAGCGTCTTATGTAAACTTGTGTTCTGTCACTACTTAGCAATGATTCTTTTTTGACAGGTAATGTCGTGCCTGATTCTACAGTAATAACATTTATCCCTGGACATCCTGTTCGGTGTGTTTGTTGAACTGGACAGGATTTCACCGTGGTTAAAATCTAGGCAAAATTTTAAGTTATCACAGCACAGAAGCCTTAATTATATCAAATGCTCAAAATAGGCCACTAATTATTCCTTACTAGTTTTCATGTGTGTTGCTGATGTCCATTACTTTTGCTAGATTTTATGCTATGGTAATTTAGCCTCTCACTGCAAAGTACACATTTTGTCCTAGACTTGTCAATGCCTTCAGTAAAACCTCGCTTTACAATTCACCTCTAGCTCTGACAAAGTGCTGCTGCACTGCTGCTGTTTATTAGGCATGTTGACAATATAGTGTGACTAAGACAGAGGAAACCTCGAACAGTGCTGAAAAATGAATTTAAAAAGATAAAAGAAAAATAATCTCATCTGCTGGCATGATAATGATTCAAAGCACAGATCCAAGCCAACGAGGAAGAAAACGCTTCAGATGAAGAATATCCAACACAGTTGGAGTTTATATCTAAATCTTTCCCCAAACCTGTGTAGTGTCTTAGAAAGTATATGTACACACATGAGACGCCCTTTCAATTTGCAAGAAAGAAAGAAAAGAACACTGTCAAATCAAGATGTGCTAAATTAGTAGGCTCTTAACAAAAACTCAAACTCTGAGCCCAGTATAACATGCAAAAATGTGCTTTAACACATATTAGTTAAGAGGTTTGAACACTTATGCAACCAGGATATTGATAGACTTTTTCTCCCTTTTCTTTTCTCCCTAAAATCATTTAATTTTTATGAAGATATTAATATTCAAAATATTTTTGGCTGCTATCTCATATTAAAGGCCTGAAAAAAAATTGGCATCGCAAATTTATATGACAAAAACCTGCTATTTCATCAGGGCTGTGTAGATTTTTTATATCCACTGTTATACAATATGTTATGGTCCACAGGTTTATACAATCCATTACTTACAATGTACTGTACGTATATAATAATACTTAATGTACACTATATGGACAAAAGTATTGGGCCAAACCAGCAATAACATTGTATCCAAATACAATATGGTACAAATACTTCAATATGGAGTTGGTTTCCCTTTTGCAATCTTCTTGGAAGGCTGTCCACACGCCAATGTTTTGGCGTGTTTCTGTGGGAATTCGTGCCCATTCATTCTGTAGAGCATTTATGAGGTCAGGCACTGATGTTGGATGAGAAAGCCTTGCTTGCCATCTCCGTTCCAGTTCATCCCAAAGGTGCTCAATGGGGTTGAGGTCAGGGCTCTGTGCGGGCCAGTCTCAAACCATGTCTTTATAGGTCTAGCATTGTGCACTGGGGCCCAGTCATGTCGGAAGAGAACATGAAAGAGCACTTCCCCTTGTTAACTGTTGCCACAAAGTTGCAAGTACAGTATTATCCAAGATGTCTTGCTATGCTGATTAGGGCTGCAACGATTCGTCGACATTGTCGACAAAAATCGATAATAGAAATAGTCGACAATGATTTTCATTGTCGAAGTTGTCGCCAGACATGTTTTTTTCCGAACCGAGTCAGGCATCTCTCTTCATTACCATCTCTGCTGAGAGTCGCACATACGCATTAGCTTCTCTGCTGAGCGATAACATACAGAAATGGCGTCCAACGCAGCAGCTGCGCGTACCAAAATGTCTAAAGTTTGGGAGCATTTTAGCCTGGATACGGTGAATAAAAAGACTACCTGAATGTTTTGCAAAGCAGTCCTTGCGTATCACAGCAGCACCTTGGTGATGCACGAACATTTAAAGAGAAAGCACGTCGGACAGTTTAATGAGTTTAATGAGTTTGACTCGCTTCGGTAAGATTTAAATAACATGGAAGCCAATACGTTTTGATTTGGATGTACATTGTACATTTTATATTTATTATTTGGTTTTAGACAGGGCATTTTTATTTACTTTTAGTATGAATCGGCCTATCAGCAGCAAAGTTAAATAAAATATGCATTTTTCATTGAAGTACTCCCTTCTTTCTTGTGCTTACTATTGATTTTCCACATAATTAAAGCAATCTCATGCTAAATTTTAGAAATTTTTAATAATTATCCGATTAGTCGACTAATCGTTTCAATAGTCGGTGACTAGTCGACTATTAAAATAGTCGTTAGTCGCAGCCCTAATGCTGATGCATTAAGATTACCCTTCACTGGGGATAAGGGGCCTGAATGAAACACTGAAACACACAATTCAAATACTTTTGTCCATATAGTGTTTAAGGAACACTTCTATCATATTGAATTTAGGCACAGAATCACATCCCAGACTTATGTGGTTGAATACAGTAAGATGGCAGGTCACGTGAGAGCGGCAGAAGGCGCAGGTGTCGCGCGTGATTAGGGCGGATGGGGGGGGGACACGGAGCACTACTTACCACGCAGGACGCTTCATACTGCTTCCCTAACTTCGGCCGCAAAAACGCGCTGAAAACAACACAAATATACAAATAAGTCTTGGCTCAATAGATTAATGACCTGGTTATTTGTTTTCTATAATATATTACAGTAAGCGAACAATCTGACGCGAAAACAAGCCAGTACACGACACATCACATATTACACACACTGCCCGGTTTATTTATTTATTTATTTATTTATTTATATTATTTATTTATTTTATCACGTATGATTTCTGTAGAGATGACACACACTGGAAGAGCAGTACAAATGAATATGGAAATGAATACCTAGCGTAATGATTGAGATAAAGATGAGGGAAAAAAAAGAAATCTCGGTTCTAACTGAAAGGCTGAAAGGATGTTTCTAGCCTTTAATCATAATTATGCTGTGTATATTTGGAGGAGATAAAATACATCACGGCTAAAATGTCCAACCTGGTCTGTCTCCACAGGAAGGTCTGGATGGGAAACGGTATTCCTCCGCAGCTCTCCTGCTCGCTGTCATCCAGGCTCTTCCTCTTCACCATTTTCAGCGAGACACACACACACACACACACACGCTCAGCTCAAATGTGTCCTGAACAGCAGCATGTAAGATTATATTGTCTCAGTATGACAAGAAAATGGACAGAATATAAATATTCTAATGGCTTCTAACGCCGTCGGATTTCAGGGGCAGCGACATCCAGCGACCCAGCCGGAGACATCCAGTAAATCAGCGAGCGACCGTTTAAAGACACAGCGTAGGAAATGAACGGAAACCAGCAGCCAACATCCGGCCTGAAGAAACTCAACAGTGCACATCTGGATTCTTCTAACCTAGAATGTCAAAGTATTCAGATTCAGTCAATTACCCACGTACCACACACAAAATAATAATAATAATAATGATAATAATAATAATAATAAAAGAAAACACCTTCTTGTTTTGGGGTTGCTATACTTTTAGGTAAATCCTTAGTTTACGGACTTGTCATATACAGTACATATTATTCTGCAATGCACCATTTAACAATTGGCTGTTTATGTAACAGTAACAACCTCAGCAGCCTTATTTCCTCTCTCATCTGTTCCTACCTGTGGCTTAACAAACAAGAACCGTCTTCTAACTTGTGTCAGGTACAGGGACTTGACTAAAAATGAGAACCTAAACTAAATTTAGCCAACTAAAAAGTTGATTATTTATGTCAGTAATTAAATTAAAATAAATAAAACTCATTATATTGATTCATTACACACAGACTGATATATTTCAAGTGTTTATTTCTTTAAATTTTTACAATTATGGTTTATGGCTAAAGAAAACCTAAAATTCAGTATCTCAGAAAATTCTAATCTTACTTAAGACTAATAATATGAACACAAATATTGGACTACTGAAAAGTATGAACATGTCCAGCACTCAATACTTGATCGGGGCTCCTTTTGCATGTGGCATGGCATAGAGGCGATTAGTCTGTGGTACTGCTAAGGTGTTATGGAAGCCCAGGTTACTCTGATAGTGGCCTTGAGCTCTTTTGCGTTGCTGGTTGTGGTCTCACATCTTCCTCTTCACAATACCTCATAGACTCTCTTATGAGGTGTAGGTCGGGCAAGTCAAGCACAGGGATACCATGGTCCCTGTCCAGTGTGGGCTGCTGGAAGTCCTGCTGGAAAATGAAAGAAGCATCTCCATAAAGGTGGTCAGTAGAGGGAAGCATGAAGTGCTCTAAAACTTCCTTGTAGATGGATGTGCTGACCTTGGACCTGATAAAACACAGTGAACCAACACCAGCAGATGACATGGCCTCCCAACCCACCACTAACTGTATGCCATAATCATCATAATTAAAAGAAACACTTAAAATATATGTCTGTGTAATGAATCGATGAGTCTCACTTTTTGAATTGAATTGCTCAATTCAGTTCAATTCAATTCAATTCAAAATAAACTTTTCAATGATATTCTAATTTATTGGGATTCTGCATTTTGTGTTTTTCTAGTATCCTGACCTGGTATTAGTTATGCTAGTTACCCAATTTATTTAGATACATTGCAGTTTCTATTCATTTCACATTTCCTGAGACTGCTTTATCAACTTTGTTGGCCTCGTGTCCACTCTTGTGAGAAGGCCTTCTGCTAAATTTTGGAGCATGGCTATAGGGAATTGCTCATTAAGCTACTTAGTGAGGTTAGGCAATAATGTCAGGTGAGAAAGTCTGGGGTCCAGGCTGGCATTTCAGGTTGCCTGATCTAAGGGTTGACTTCTAGTCAGCAGTTTTGAAACAGTTAGAATCTTATTTCACAAGAGCTTCAGTGGGGAGAGAGTTCTACCTCTGGGCCATTTCTTAAACTGCTACCAGGGTTCATGTCTTTTAAAGGATCTTGATGCAATCACCTTAAATACAACAGAAAGTCACAACACTTTGGGCACCTTTGGGATTATCAAATTCAAAATGACCCTGTGATTTAAAGTCTAAATAAATACATTTAATACACAAAAATATTTGAGGTCAAGCATGTTTAATAAATCTTTAGTTCACACATTTTGTTTCAAACCTAGTATGTTCATTTTTATGTTCAGAAAACATTCTAAGAACCACTCAACTAATTTAAATCATTTTTTGTGATGGAAAATTGTAAATCAACACTAGAAATTTATAATCCATGATCTAAACGTAAAAAAAAATTGTAAGAGAAACTTTGGGCAACCTGATTCCAGTAATTCAACTTGTTAATAAATACACAATTTATAAACCATAATCATCAGAATTATTAAATTGTTGGGTCAGTGTGTTCTGCCATAGACTCTACAACATATAAAAGCAGGTATCATTTCACAGCCACCGTTCACAAAGGATCCATATTCACAAAAGTTCTCTGAGCCACAGTCGCATAAACCAGACTAGCGACCAGACAGTTATCAGTGCATATCAGTCTACTGATAAGGATACTATGGAGACAGCCCATGCAAAGAAAAATATTGAAAGATGAATGTAAACGGACTGAATCCCATTGGCCTTTGCAGTTTTTTTTTCTTTCAATAATCCAGAGACTGTCTCATGTTTTGGCCAGAAATAATGAGTGATGGGGGCATGGCACAAGTGTCTTATGTGCGTCGTGTCTTGGGTCGTTTGGATTGGCGCTTTGCATCCTCAACTGCCTGTCCATCATTGCTATTCTGCGTCAGGCTGCGGACACCTTGAATGCGGCTCAGCAGCTGCAGGAAGAGCGGGATCACCTGTAGACCAGAGCGCAAAACATTACTCCATCAAACATGGTTCTCTCTAGACCAATTTTATTAGGGCACGTGTTCCAGTATTGATCTGCTGTGCCCCGAGTTTTAACAAGCCTGTCTTTGGATTTATAACATTGCTTGATAACAGTAAGGATTTGTTTTATTGTTTTAAATTCACTAATTTCAAAGCTATCCAGTTTAACCCAATATACAAGCTGAGGTACACTTTGTGGTCCTTCCTTCTTCCCTCCCACCTCAAAACCCCTTCCCTTCCCCATTTCCTTAGTAAAAGTACCATTTTTCTGCAAGACATCGCCTCAAGTCTGTCTGCCTGTGGTATAATACACATTAATACATTTTACTGTAATTATATTTGTAACAGAAGTTTTTACAGTATCTCACAAGCCACAAACCCCCCTCCCCCATAAAACAAAATTTGATGCAAATTATTTTATAAGAAAATAAAAATGTATAATTACCCTTTCATGATTATACACAACCAGTAAGAGCAGCAAAGTTAGAGGCAGTGCTATGTACGATCCCTGAGCAACCTCTTGATCCGGAAGCTTTCTCTATATAGAACACACAAATATGAAAAAAAATAATGTAAAAATCTGCAAAATCGCAGCTTTATATCCACAGATCATTTTGCATGTACATACAGTGGGGTTAAAGGTGAGAGTCACATGTTTATGGTATCCGGAGGATGTGAAGGAGACCTGAGGAAGTTTAAAGTCGTACTGGGAACGAGGAAGAGTGGTGTCCAACATTAAAACATAACTCTGCAGTGAGAAAACAAATATAATTAGCATGCAATAATCAATATTAACCATAAAGCATAAGCAGTCATAAGTGGGCTGTGGGGTAAAAACAGGTTTTACCTCTCCATCTCGTGGGAGAGGGGAGAAGTGGAAGAAAAGCGACTGGCCCAGCGGCACACTTTGGAAAGGACTGTCGAGGTTGTCGCTCTTGTAGAGCTTCACCTGAAAAACAATTAATAAATAAATAAATAAAAACAGAAGAATATTACCGATTCCCAAACGTATAAACGGCTTTCAATATTCTTAGCAGGAATATTCTTACCAAGAGAGTTGGAAGATGTTCAGCTGAAGTTATAATATTGCCACTCAGGTCAAACTGATTAATTTGTCTGAAGGCGATGATATTCACTCCGTCTATGTCACTGCTACCCACCTACAAAATAAATACATTATGTTTAAAAAAAACAAAACAATAAAAATATTCATAATAGCTGCATTTTTATTTTTTTTCTTTTACCTCAATGGATTTGTGCTGAGGAAGTGCTCTCTCAATGTGATCATTGCCTTCTCCACTCAGCTGAATGATATAAGTGCACGCAGGCTGGGGGAAAATAATACCACAACACCTTTATATTAATAGCTATTAACCAACATTAGATTGTGCTAATCTGTACAGTGTGCAGTAAATGGGGATGGGAACAGGTAATGAAAAATTGACACATCATGGTACAAAAATGACAAAACATGCAACCCTGTAAAAAAAAAAAAAAAAAAAAAAAAACAGCATATGTGAATTCTACACATGATTTTTATGCAGAAAAGTAAATAATGAAAAAACTTTAGCTGGGTTTTTACAAACAGGGTCACGTATAATGTTTGGTCTTGCGATATGTATTGTGGTCTCATTCTGTCATCAATCACTTTTAATTGATTGAAAATTGCCTATAGCGTGGGTATGTTGACCGGAGGTCTCACCATGGTCGTACAAAATGGGACCGAGAAGGCCAATGGCGACCATTGTATTTATTCCCTAGTTTGGCTACAGAGTATGGATGGAGACATCAATAGACACGGTTTTGTTTTTTCCCTTGATGGTTTCATACTTTGTTAGTGTATCAAAACGCTGATAGTGCTGACAGTCTCCTGGTCTTTGACCTAATTCATTTTAATATTATGGTCATTGAACTTTAAACTGGATTGAGTTTGTATTGAATTGTAATTTATATGTTTCAAGACAAACAGTGTATCGTCCCATCCCTTGTTGTAACCCATTAACTGGTAGACCTTTTTGGAAGTATTTTAACTCTTTTTTTTTACCATTTATTGACTATTTTACTTTTATTCTTCACACTTGTATGTGCTTGTCGAACATCCCATTCCACAGTTATTCCCATAAAATAATAACCTCCAACCTTCTAAAAAGGCTTTCCACTAAGTTTGGTACTGGTGGCTATGGGGATTTGTCCATTCATCCACAAAAGCATTAGGGAGGCCTGACAAGAAAGCTAAAAAAAAAAAGGCCAATGCTTTGTGCAAGCCACGTCAATTCTACCACACCAACCTTGGCAAACCATGTTCTTTTGGTCCTCACATTAACAAACAGGTCACTGTCATGCTGCCACAGGTCTGGACCTCTTAGTTCCAATGAAAGGAAATGATAACGCTGCAGCATACAAATGCGTCTTATGTTTGCTTCCTATGTGTGCTTCAAAATTAGTTTTAAAAGTCTATATGTACATAATTAAACTGTTTACAACTTACCAACAGGCTGAAAAGCAGCCTTGCCCGACTAGCGATTAGTATCTTTTGTTCAGTTCTGAATGCACTGATAAGATTGCGGCGACTCCGAAAGCGTTAACACACAGCAACACTCGCTTTAATACATACTTAGCTCTCTCTGTGCGTTTTTTCTTTTGGTACGTCCCTGCTCTGTGTGTGTGTGTGTGTGTGTGGGCACTGTGATGAGTACTTCATTCTGACTGCACGCAGAGGAGCAGTTTATTAGGTGTTTCATTAAAGAATTACCACGCATCGGATTTGGATTCTTGGGATAATGTCTCATAGTCCACCAAGCGCGGGTGAAAGCTCTAAGTGCTACCGAGGGATAATCAAGTGTACACTGATCATGAGAAGCTCAAATCACACATATTTTCAGTCATATTCACATAACTGACAGGAAGTCTTACCAGCAGTCCTCGAAGTCGGAACCGGCCTGCTTCATCAGTCACTGTGTCCTCACTGTACATGCTGCACTCACCCTGGCCCACTGCCTCTACAGCCACGCCCTGCTCAGCATCGCCACTCAGAGACTGTACTGTGCCATAGCAGCTACAGAAAAAAAAGCAATCAAAACAATACCAAAACATGGACAATATTATTCCAAAATTAGACAACACTAAATTCTGAATTGAAGTTATCCTTTGAAAAAGTGAAGGGAAACTGTAACGCTGTAACGCTTTCAGCTTTGTGTTGACAGTTCAGGGAAGGTGCACATACTGTAGGAACGCGACGGTCAGGTGTATACAAGCTTAAGCTATAGCATTTTATTAACATCTACTTGTTAAATTTGTAGAACCTTACATTGTAAAATACATCTAAAGCTTTTTAGCTTTACATTAAACAATGACCAAGAAATAGTGCAGAATCTTTGAAAGCTCTTCTTTTATAAAACTCATCACCACATTCAAATGAGAAGGTTTATGAAAAACAATGTAATCTCAGTATGATGCCAGTATTTTGGACCCCACTATAAACCTCCACATTCACTTGATGTACCTGTACGCGGTTTTGAAGCCAGTGATGGGGATACGGAGGCTCTGGCCTTCTTCTACTGTAATCATCTGAGCGGAGGGCTCAAAGCGAAACTCTTTCATCATGGGTTTGAAGTAGTACTGACCGGGACTCTGTGGAGAAGGTTTTGGTTTGAGTTAGGCCTGGAGAATAAAACAATAATAGATACTGCGATAGACACCTGTGCAATAATAATACTAATTTGTTCAGTAGGATGGCTGGTTCACAGCACTGCATCAGGAGACCACAGGGCCGCATTTCAAGGCTGATTACGGCATAGCGTTGTAACTAAGGCTGCTGGGAAGTAATAATGTCAGACACAGCACTCGAGGATATTAAAAATAAATATACAGACAAGCCCAAAAACTGTACACACACCTCAACAGTTATATGCCTTTTTATTTATTTATTTTTATAAAGAGCTCAGTAGTCACATGACGCATAATTTTCTTTTTTTTTTATGTTAGTTGTTGCTTACCAGGTTGTTAAAGGTCAGGCGTCCTGTGTCCTGTGTGAGCAGATTAGAACGGAAGTTTCCACCACTGAGAGAGAGAAGCACTCCAGAAAGAGGTAGGCCATCCTCTGCCTTAATCTGTTACAAAAAATGCAGAGCAGCAGCAAGCATTCTGTATTACCAATCTTTCCTCCAAACATTAGTCTTCACTACAGATTCTGGTATTTATGACTGTGATAGCTACTATTCTACCAATAACAGTATTCTCTGTGCTCAGATTTCTTTCATTTTCACACACTTAAGGTGAAATATGAATGACTGAAATATGGCAGAAGGTTTGTTTAAATTTTAGAAAGACGTTTACATATTCAGCACTATACAGTACATAGAATATTTTCAATAAAGATTTTTTTTTTTTGTACAAATGTAGGCATGGTCTGCTTCAGAATTTCAAGAATTAATACTAAGGAATAAATAATGTTCAACATTTCAGACGTGCATCTGCATTTGTTTTTAAGAGTCATTGATGCTGATCCACAGTCATAATTTGTTTCAGTGAATGAATACAGAAAAAAAAAAAAAACTAAATTCTATAAGATATTACCTTTGAACTATTTGTACTAGATGAACAAAAGCTTTGAGGGACTGTTGTGTTGTATAATAAAATTGTTATATCATGAACTACATGGTCCACAGCTATGCTCTCTATACAATGATAACAGGCCATAACATTAAAACCACGTGCCTAATAGTATGTAGAGCATGTGAAACCATGTACGGCCAAAACGCTCTGACCCCTTGAATCATGGACTTGCTGTTGCATCTGGTACCATAATGTTAACAGCAGATCCTTTTAGTCACGTACATATCAAGGTGGGGCCACCATGGATTGGACTGGTTTGTCCAGCAGTTCACGCAGATGTTTAATTAGACTACAATCTGGGAGAATTTAGGGTCAACACATTGAACTCCGTCATGTTCCTCAAACATACTTAAATTTTATATTGTGTCACGGAACGTTAGCCTGCTAGTCAATTCCACTGCCATTAAGGGGTCTGTGCCCACTGCAGTTGCACCTTTCTATTCATGGTTGACAGAAGTAGAATCAATGCACATGTGCTACGCATGCACATTTCCAATGTTTCAATTATGTTTAGCAACCAAGTGTACACCAAAAAAATCAAAAGGATGAACTGATTCATAAGGATGAGAACCAAAAAATAATTTGATGATTATTGGGAACAGTGACATTATAGAAAGTAAAAAGCAATTATGATTTTAAAAATAGATGATAAGTTACCACACGTTACCTCAAAAGTGACACCTGCCAGTGCAAAGGCTTTAAAATCTTCCGATTTGCCTTCCACTGGAGTCAATACAAAGCCCTCTTTACTGGCACTGATATCATACTGCAAGTCACTGTGCAGAGGTCCGACACTGGGGAAAGAAAGATTAAATGCAATTATCTAGATTAGAATGCCAGAGGACGGACTGATGTGTTAAATGCTAATTATTCTTACAATTAAATCATGCTTAAACCTACAGCAGGCCTCATTTAATCAATCCATCTGTAAAAGTCGTATGTAAATGTGTGCATGCCTGATCAATAATATTCATTTTATAAATTTGATAAAAGGAGAGGTTAAGAAAACCCCTGTTGAGGTTGTCCCAATCCTGCTTCTCACTCCCAACTGTCACATAGGAGCTGAAAGAATATGCACCAGTCTTCACTCTTTGCACAGCACATTAACTCTTCCCAACATCCACTAGACCCAACACCAAGCGTTCCTCCACCTATGTAGAATGGGCCCTGCTCGAAGCATGTGGACGACCAGAGCTTGACCTAGTGTGAGTGCGCTCCAGCAAGGGACCGCTTACTGCTGAGGGCATGCACCGTCATGATCACGGAGATGGGGCTACAGGCATGCCAAAGGGCTTCAGCAAATTATCATCTAGACAACGCATGGGGCAGACCCAAATTGCAGTTAGCACATTAACATCAGCCGTCACTCCTGCCAGGTTTGGTCCAGCTTGCTGCCCAGCTGCTACAGGTCACCTTGCCTGACCATCTGATGGGCTGCACCCCTGGACCTAATAATTTCCGCTTGCTGACCTACAGCGAGAGTGGCCACCCATTAGCTCTCTGGTCATGTGCTTTGCCTTCCCCATCTCTTTTCCTGTGTCCCTCTCCCTCCTCACAGGTTGGCGATTCCTGTGCTGGCACTTCTAGCAATTTGGGCACTCCAAGATGGAATACATTGGAGGTGCGAGCATTGATTTGGATCCCCGACATGCCACAGGTTGCCCCCTCAACTGAGCTGCGGCATACTGAATACTGGCGAGTATCCAACAGGGTAAATTCCATGCCTGGTTGACTGCAAACAGACGTCTTTTCACCAAAGTCTGGTTCAAGAAGAGCCACTGGGTAGACGAAGGGCGAAGGTGAGGTGCAAGCAGTCATAAATATCTACTACTATCCATGGTTAAATTCCATGAACCAAAAATGTAGAACAAAGGTGGCGGTTACCAATTCTGGGGGAAAATGGCTAGTTTTTTTTTGGAATTAATGAGTGAAACGTTTGTGGATGTGGCATTTGTGAGATGCTCCATGTTAGCTCCATGTCAGGGGGACATGACTTGAGGAAGGCTCTGCCGCTCCATCCTTCGTGAGTATTCTCTTCTGAGATTTCCCCTTGTAGCATACACAAAATGTGGGGGGGGGGGACTTTCAAAGAATTGATATGGAACTCGTCAGCCCATTCTAATGGATTGCAGAATAATCTCAGCAGACTACGCAACACAACAATATACTTATAAATATATATATTTTTTGTTCCGAAGTATTTTATGGAAAGCACAATTATATTTGTCTCCCTTGTTTTTTGCTCCAATCTGCAACTCAAAAAATGTGATGCAGGATTTTGTGTAACTCTAATTAATTTATTTAATTATTAATAAACAGAAAAATTCAAATACTTCTAAAGACGCGTGTTTATTGTGCTAGATTTGATTCGTGAGCAAAATTGTATCAATAATAAGCAAATGTTATTACCTGTAGGATCCACTTATGTCAGTGAGAACAGTGATGAGAGGCTCCGTTGCTCCAGACGTCCTAATGGTAATCTCTACACCCTCCAGTTCCGGCATCACCTGTCCCTGCAAGAAGAGACCTGCTCGTCCCATAATCTCTACCATCTGACCTGGACAGCTCTCTGTCAAAACAATCAAAGGGATGAGCGATTATTCATTTTGATGTATTGCTATAAAAATGTGAAACATAATTCTTATTAATATTCACAATATCCATGGGAGTTATTCTCTTCTCAGTTTATAATCACCAATAACAAGCTCTTAAATATGGGTAAGCTTTTAAAAATACCAGGCATGTTCATTTAAGTAACATTGTAAAGCAAATCTTTCCCAGTGTACTGACTGGAAACGAACCTCCGGTGATTGTAGCTTCCACTTCAGGTGGGTAAAAAAGCAGTTCTTTGGATGACGGTGTTACTGTGATCTTCTCTCCAGCTCTAAAAGACAGATTGCCAGAAGTCACTGCACCAGACACATGGAATTCTAAAAGGATATCTACTTGGCGGAAACTGAATAGAGCTTTAAACTCATGTCCCAAAAAGTGTAAAGGGAGTAACATGTTCCTGTTATATTGCTAGTTACTAACAAAAGTAATATATAACACATTACTGTATAATAACACAGTAATAACAACACACTAATTTTTCTAATTTAGACTACTAGACAAATTTCTAGTAACACAGATGTTCATTAATTTTGCATTACTTTTGCTTGAATCGGTTCTGTGTATTTTGGTGTGCCAAATTGTTGAAAGCCGACCGAGTTCACATACTGTTTACATCGTGTTCAGATTTCAATTTGGGCGACATGGGCAGCCACCCTGGGTGGCATCTTGACATCTTTCATGTTAACATGTGGGTCAATAAATCTTATTGGCACCCAGATTCTGGTTTGTGAGTGAGGCAGGGTACTGCCTATGAAGGAGTCTCACTCAGAAGTAGGAGATGGGGAGGGAGATAGTTCACTCAGCACAAGTCAGTGAACCAAGGCTAAAGATCTTTAAGGCTAAAGATTGTTGTACGTTTTCCTCAAGTGAGAAACACGAGAGAATTATTTTTTGATTTCTGATTAATAATGAACAATCTACATACATAATCTGGTTACAAAGTCATAACAGAGTAGAACCCCACATTATGAGTAAAGTTCTTACCGTGCCCAGTAGGAGAACTCGTAGTGGAATGGCTCACGGAGCTCCTCTGGTTTCTCAATCACAGGTGGCCTCATGTCCTCTCCTCCACGCTCTTCCCGTTCTTTTTTGCGAGCTGCGATCTCCAGCAACTGCTGTTCATAGCGTTGCTCTTCAGCTGAGCGCAGCGGTCCCAGGACGAGCGCAGGCTCGCTCTCGATGGATGACCTGAGAGAGGATCAGAAGTGTGTTTGGTGTTAAAGTGCTCCTATCGATTTTGAAATGAGAAATCATATTTTTGACCCCTCACTCACTTTATAGTTACTGTAACGTCCAGCATTTTGTCTGTGGTGATGAGTCCAGTCATATGATGCCTGACAGCAGTCAGGGTTAAGGTACTGGGGGCAGATCTAGAAAGCAAATTCACAGCAATAGAGATCAAGGTTGATGATACAAAATGAAATGTACACAAATATTTTTTCATTTTAAAAGCAAAATTTCTGCCATGGTTTGCTGTGTTCCGTATTTTTGTTGTTAAATAACAGGGAAGCTATTCCCTGTTCAAGCTTATAATCTTTAAATATTGCCATCAATCATTTAGTTATAGTGAGAATTGTATTTGTCAGATGAAAATATGATGAAGTCAATATTCAGTTCATGGAGCTTTTCATACGACAATACATGTGTTGCTGGCAAAGAGTTCTCATAGATCTCATAGAACAATAAGAAAACAGCCTGTCTGATAAGAAAAGATAAATTGTAAATGTATTCCAACCGGTTCTGGCGTGTACGTACGTGCTGTAAGTGTAATAATCCTGTTCGAACTGATGGCAGGAACGTGGAGTCACCTTGTACACACCTACGAGCAGCAATGCAAGAGTGTCAGCAGTTACATCAAAAGAGAACTCATTTTACACAGCTGAGAAATAGTAGAGATCACAGTAACCTGGTTTAGACAGGCAGAAGCGATTGACACCCTTTGAGAGATTGTAGACGCCAACGTTCTCAGGTGTGCTGCCATCTTGGAAGAATTCCTAAAGAACAAAATAAATACACAGCACATGATATTCACCAGCACATAATGCTGCTTGTGGGCAAAAAGCTTGTATAACCGTTTTTGGTCTTTTTGTCATAAAAACTAAAATATTTATCCAATGAAAAAGAATTACAAGCTGGTAACTAAATTACATACAGTAACTCTACTGGATCCTCAAACTGTCTACAGGGTTTAATTTCCTGAAACATGTTTGCACATTAAGGGCTTCTGCACAGCAATGATAAGGATGATGAGAAAATGTATACCAACACACTTGTTAATGATTTATAATAATGGTAAATGTAAAAAACACACACACACTCTTACCAGTGTGATGGCATGGGACAGCGAGCAGCGCAGCATGTAGCCCGTCTGCCTGAACTCCACTCCCTCAACATCGAAGTCTAGCACCTCCACTTCGACTGACTTGTGCTTCCAGCACCACTCCTCATGTGCAATGGACACTGAAAGACAAAGATAAATGTTAAACCAGCATCAGCTCTTATACAATGCAACCAAGAGTGTGAGACACAGTTAGGTGGATTAGTTGTGTTTGGCAGGAAAGTGAAACTCCAAGTCGGTCCATAAGTATTTGGACAGTTACAATTTACATAATGTTGCAATTAATGATCCACCACATTGGATCTGAAATGTAAGAAATAAAGGTCTTAATAAAGTAACACTTTCTGCTTTAATAATAAAAGTTATTAACCCTTCTTGTATTACCACTTTAAACTCACCTCAGGGTTTTTTCTGCAATCCCTAAACTCTACTTTTTCACATGTAATTAGACGACTGATCAGCAAAAGATAACTGAAGGTAGTCTGTTGTGGCAACGTATAAATTTAATCCCTGCAACTAAAGTGGACGATTACATAATTCTGTCCTTGGTGAAGAAAAAAACTCAACATTTAGCCAAGTCAAGAACAAACTTGGAGGAGGTCGGTATATTCTTGTGAAATACTACAATATAGAAAATCTTGAACAAAAGGAATTACCTAAATAGTCATATCCAGAAACCAGTTTACCCAGTTCAACTTTGGTAGTTTTGGAAGAAAAAAAAAATTCTGTAGTGAATTCTGAAGTGAGCTATACTGTATTTTCTGCCTAGATTACCACTGATAATAATATAATATAATGCTTCACAGTACATACAGTATGAATGTATGAATACCTAAATCTTACCATGAACCTAAGAGCATTCAAAGATTTGGAACATTCTTAAATGCCTGATGTAGCCACCAGACCCTAACCTCAGGAAAAGAAAAGACTCAACTGAAGCCAGCTACATACAGTAAAAGGCTTTGCAAAGCATATTTGAGGAGGAAACGCAGCATTTGGTACTGTCCTTGGGCTCCGGATTCATATCCGAACATTCATAATGAACCCTGTGAATTAAAGCTAATAAAGTACACTTTGTTAAGATCTTGATTTCTTAAAAGTCAGAAAATTGAAGTATTTAAAATAACTGTATTAGTACAACTACTTTTAAGCCTGTGAAAATTGTGGGGCTTTATTAAAAAAATGGCTGAAATTTCCAAACATTTAATGCAATATTTTGCAAAATTTCTTGAACTAAAGTGAAAAGTCTACCCTTTAATCACATT
The DNA here is from genome assembly GCA_011419295.1 of Clarias macrocephalus. Taxonomy (NCBI): domain Eukaryota; kingdom Metazoa; phylum Chordata; class Actinopteri; order Siluriformes; family Clariidae; genus Clarias; species Clarias macrocephalus. The sequence continues at coordinate 23,655 of JAAGKR010008425.1, forward strand.
GGTGTTGCTGCATTTCAAATTCAATGCGCCGGTGTATGAAAGCAATATTACAAAAAAATGTTCCACTGCCAAAAAAAAAAAAAAAAAAAAAGCTTACCTGTATAATAAAGCTTTATTTCAAATAGAATAAATTTACTGTGAGTGTTTGATATGGAAGCATCATTTTTTTCATTTAAACGTATCAAAACAAAGGCACTTCATTTCTTGAATTAAGGGGGTTTGTGAGTGACCCTGTACATAGCTTACAACATGAAGACTGTACTGATCTGCCTGTTGTAACCTGATACGTTTTCTTACACACGTCATGCAATGTGTTTTTATTTATTTATTTATTTAACTCTCAACCAGGAAGGTTATGCAAACCGCTACACCACTTCCTGTTCTTATGAATATATTTTTTTCAAAACAGTCTAAACTGTGGGATCTGGTTTTGTACTTGAAGCACTGTAAGCATAAGCTCGCCCGCAATGTGTCCCTCTGTGAATGTTTATACTATAACTTTAGACCGGCACCGAACACGCGTAAAACACACCGCAATACACACACACACGCCTGCTGGCAAAACAAAAGTGAATCTGCCAACAGATTTTAACGCTGATGCCGACATGATGATGATGGTTAAAGGTTTCTGTTGCTTTCGTCTTACCTTTGTATTTTCCGGGCAGGACTTTACTGAAGGAGAAGCCGAGTACTTCGCTACTGCTGGAAAGCTGAATGTTCTGCCGCTCACCCATTCTGCTTATGGGCTGGAGGGTCACCATCAAGTCTCCACATGTAGCTGAAGGATCCATCAAGAGAGGGGAAAAAAAAGAAAAAAAAGAATACAATTAAAAGTAAAAAAAACAAACAAACAATCTACTGCTTCTTATTAAGGTCTTTTGTTGATTCTTATTGTGGCATTTGGCACATTTTTAATGAGCACACTCCTGATACTGTTCGGGTCAGCTGACCGCAAGCTCGGTCATGCCTTTGATTTTAAGGCTTTGATTGGCAATATTACGTTTTTAAATGCCTCCATATTCATTAATGCAACAAAGTGCACTCGGTTTTGATGTCCTGGAACGGTACCTTTTCAGTACAGCAAAGTTTTCAATTTCTTCACATTCATGATGATTAAATTGCAACCATGTAAACTTATAAAGAGTGGAAAAGAAATCATTTTAAATTGCACCAGAGAGACTGGAGGAGAAGAATACGGAGATGGAAAGGAAGAGCTCACGAGCCAAAGTACAGCACATCATCCATCAAACATGTTGGAGGCAGTGTTATAGCCAGGACATGTGTTAGCTGCCAAGCGATCTTATTCACTGGCATTTAATGATATGAATGCTGAAGGAATTAGCAGGATAAATTCTGAAGTGAGCTATACTTTCTGCTCGGATTGAAAGTAAAAGGCTAGAAACATCATAAGGTGATGCTTCACAGTACAGACAGATAACGATTTAAATCTCACAGGGACAGCAACCGAGAGCTTATTAAGACAACAATGTGGAACATTTTTTAATGGCTGAGATGGTCACATGACCCTAAGATACTGTATAAACAGTGGAAAACTGCCCAGAACTTCCTAAAGATATAAAAGACAAACCTTTCTTTTCTTTCCTAAAAGGTCGCATAATATACAGTTTTTTTCAGGAGCATAAATCTTAAAGGTCTCCAAAATGTGTTAGTTAATGCTCCAACTGAAATTCTGCAATACTTGATATTCTGTCTGTCTCACTTCTTTTCCAAACATGCCGTTTCAGTGTCTAGCTTTAAATATACTGTTACTGCACAACTATTTTGAGGAATTGAATTTTTTGTCATCAAACCAGAGGCCTTATCAAGCATTTCCAGCGGTCAACAGAAGGGAAAAATTTATGTAAGAACATTAACTCTCAAAGATATCCTGAATACTTAACGGCTAGAAGCTAACTTACCTACTCTTGTTTAACTCTTAAGAAGGGGCAAGTATACACATAGTACCATAGAGCATATATTAGAATAAAAAGTGCTGCTTGCAATAAAATATCTTACAGCGAGATCTCCAAACCTATTATTAGTATTTAATAAATAAAAATACAGGCTTTACCTAAACATGAGACAGTGCCAGAGACAGTAGCTATGAATTGGGTGAAAAGCAGGTCCTTAACTGGGCGGTCAACCAGGGAGATACTGAGAGACTGAGGCTGTAGAGCGAGTCCAGCCTTGACCTCAGCCTCTGGTAAAGTCACCTATATAGGAAATATAATGAAAAACTAAATGAGCAGGAGAATACATAGTTATGAGTGGTGCTCAAGTCAAACTGTGACATTTGATTGAACAGAATAACGGTACACAGTTATGAGAGTAACTAATTTTATCTCTATATAATCCTCTGCTACACTAATGCACTTATCCCAGTGTTTCACTTCGGGTACACTGAAGCCACAATAAAAACGCCGGCTTCATGCCTGTCCAGGAAATCCTTAATCCTCCCAAGCATGCAGAAATGGCTTGGAGCGAGGTCAAGACTGTACAGGGGATGCGGCAACAACCCCCAGCCGAGTTCCTGTAATGTGCAAGTGGTGTTCGTGAATGGTTGTGTGTACAGTCTGTACACAAAGACGTGTCCCGCCTGCAAGTTAGTGTTAAAGTTATCCGTCGATTTTCAAGATCAGGTGCTCCACTCGCTGAATGTTCATGAAGTGGGCTCCAAGCCACCTCTGGTCGGGATCATCATTCACAGACTTACAGCCTTTAAAACTTCTGCACCATTTAAATGTTATACTCTGGTGAAAAGTCTGATCAGCGCACTGCGCTAGAAGGCTTCTGTAAACGTCAGTCAGTCACTCACATGGAATTACATCACAAGTCCCGGTTTGACTTGAACGCCCCTAGTACATTTGAGATCAAATTTTAGCGCCTTGTTTTTATGAAGAATGGTGGAGAGGCTTCTAGGTTTTCTGAGATAGAGTTGGAAACTGTAAGGCCTACCTGTGAAAGTTAGAATACCTGTATACTGTAGTCTCCTGGCTTGGCTTGGAAGCAGAACACGCCCTGATGGTTGCTCTCAATTGTGCGAATCACAGCCTGGTCACGTCCTTGTCCTGTAAGCATGACTTTATAGTGCCCTAGTTGTTTAATACCTTCTGGAAGATGGGTAATGGCGATTTGACCACACATGCTGAATCTGAGAATAATAAACAAGCAGCATGTTTATAGCCCCACCACAGCATGCAGTATACTCAAATACAACATGATTACATCAACATTTGCAGGATTTACAATCTCTGTTTATAGGGGTTGATTATGACTTCATTCATATTCCTGGGAGATGATAAGTTTAAGCCAACACAACCCTATTAACCAATATTGTATGAAAATCAACTCATCCAGGCCTCACCCTGCCGTGATAATGTCGGGCAACTGAGGGGTGCTTGGTGCAATCTTCACTGTGATTGGCTCGAAAAACATGAGCTCCTTATGGGTGGTGATGGTGTAGGTGCCGGTGGTCATATTCTCTAAACGGAACGAACCGTCCTCTTTAGTTAGCACTGTAGACAACAGCAAAAGACATAGTGTTAGGAGTTCTCCAAATCACATGCACTAAGGCTGAAGAAAGCATAATCGTCAAGGTTAACAAAGTTACGATGCATTCATTTTGGTTAAAAGTGTCTTAATTGGGGTCCCACGGTCATCTCTTCTTCTGATTTTATTTTATGCTTTGCTGTCTACCATCATCACAATGATTTTCTTGCTTGTACACCTAAATAATGTATAACCTGCAAAAAACTTTTTTTCATTCAAACATGACTTAGTACCGATAAGTATCCCAGTGTTACTATTGTTATTATTAATAACAACAACAATAATAAAAGAATAATAATAATTAGTTTTAATTAACAGGAGTCCTGTCTGGTGATGTCGAATCTGTGTACCATGGCCCAATGCCACATTCCCGCCAGGAATAACTCGACATTCCTGTTCTAAGAAATCCAACCAATGATTTTCCAAAAATTCCTGTTTTTCCAATTTGGGACTAGGCTCCCTTTTCATCCTGTAGCCAAACTATAACACCACTAGATTTAATAAGGGCTTCTTAGTATAGATATCCAACAACCATTGGATAGTGGCAACTCATTTGTATTAGATGCCATGGATTTGCTAGAGGTATAACACATCATGAAGAATGTAAGATGAATATTTCAAATGAAAGGATCTAAAATCTTTTCTGAGGATAAGAAAGAGATCAGTTACAATGCTACACAAGTACAGTTAACCGTTAAGTTAAAATGTGACTTCTTTTATATAAAATGACTAAACTGATCCACAGTTAACTTTGCCACAGACGTTCTCGTCCTGACGCAACCCTCCCATTTTATTATTATCTTTTTTAATCCAGACTTGGTCCCGGCACTGCATGGGGCAAGCTGGGTACTATGGGGTGTGGCAACCAACGAGGCGGAGCTCGAACCCAGATCCTCAGATCCAACAATTGAGAGCCTTAGCCACCTGAGCCACCATTCCCATATATAAAATGACTATAAATTACCTTTAATCTGGTTGTTGAGGGTGACCACTGCACCTGCCACCCCCTCACCATCAGGGCTGTTCAAAACTCTGCCCATGACTGAAAAGCCCATCACTTGGAAAACTGGCTATAAAAGAGAAAATGGAAAGAAAAGATGACTTGAGTGACAGCATTACCAATATAGTGATTCATTCACATTATTGCTGTTATAATTGATCGGTGTTAATTCTGTTTCTGTCTCTTACTACTTAGTGTCATATCTATCGACTGAAATGCTGCTACAGAAAGCAAGTACCTCAAAGCATAACATTGATCGGTCATATTTACGGATATTGTTTTTAAGGGTACAAGTTGAAACCTTGCTAAATCTGTTATAGAATAAACAATGAGCCTTCGCCTTACCTCCAGCTTCAAAGTGTTGTGTTCAACTTTGAAATCAAGCCGGGATGGAGCGACATCAAAAGTGATCCGTTCACCTCTGTAGTACGGCACCTGGGAGTTCAAACAAATATATTTAACTATTATCGTGATGCTACTTCTCCGGCATTGACTCATGATTTGGCAAAGAAAAAAATTTAATCATACCACTGTGTATTCGCCACTAGGCAAGCATGGAAAGGAGAAGGTACCATCCTCACGTGACTGTGCACTACACAGATACACAAGAGACAGGTCGCCTGGCAAGGCACCATCTACAGGAGTGGAGCTACAGCCACTGATCTGCAGAATAAAAAAAAACAACAACACACTGAGCAAAACAGGGCTGTATTATTATTAGCTCAAAGAAAAAGCTAGGGTCTAACATCTTAACCCTGCTACAATTTAACATCCGCTTACCCGTTCTGGAGGAAAATTTAAGCATATATGTTCTTTCATTTGAAAACAACAGACTGAATGCTACAGTTAAATATGAAAATATCAAATACCTTCAGGTTTACATTGGATCACACTACACCACTACCTTGATTGATTATTCTATATCAGCATGCCTTATTGGGGTTCATGCCTTACAATCAAATGCATGCAAGCAGAAACGGGATAGATGTCCTTAATGAGATTATGACCAAATGAAATCTCACCTCTTGCATCACAGTGGCAGAGTAGAGAAGAAACGTAACTTCCTTCATGGGTTCACCATCGCTTTGCACCTCACCAGAGACATCATAGCCTTTAACTACTAGTGGAGCTGCAGCCTGGGCATTGGCAGTTGATACAGCTACATAGGTTGAGCTCTATAGGGATAATACAAACCAATTAGAATTTGTCAGACAAATATTTGTAAGATTAAAACGGGAGCTTGGCTCTCTAGCCCTTGAGCCCCTCTATAGCCCCATTCACACTTCAACATTGTTTCTTGGTAATTCATACACAAACCATGAATTCTCCTCTGTATTTATTTTCATGCAGCGCTTGGCATTTCGCCAACACAGTAGACATGGATTTAAAACAACAGCGTCAACGTGTAGTGTTATATGCGTCATGTGTGTCGGAAATACAGCGCATTGCTTTCAAAACAAGAAGGTCAGACGAACTGAGTGTTGAGGTGCTATCCATGTACAATTTCTATCACTGATCAATATGGAGCTCACAGTCTCTGCAATTCACTGCTATTCTCATTGAACAGCAAAACACACTATACTGTGACCGTAGAAACATTAAAAAATTCGAATGTAATCCAAAAAGAAAAGCCTGGCCCTGCTGATCAGTCTCAATCTTAGCTGATCTTTAAGTTTACTGTGCTGAATAAGTGCGATATGTACATCTGATCTATTCTATACCAGATGTATGTGTGGGCTGATAAACGCACACTGTTTAAACCAGTTTAAATGCGTCTCAAAAAATTACACCCTAGTTCTATGATGTGGGCTTTCCCTTTCACAGCGATCTCATCTCGCCCGTGTCACTACCTCTGGTCCTAGCTTAAAAGTGCAATAAGAACGACCCACGATTTTGCGTCCGTTCCTTTCATACAGAACGCCGAGGTGCAACTCGCCTAGAACTGGCTGTGTGAGTATATTCAGTTTGTAAAAACACTCAAAATAAACACAAGTTAAATCACTTTGCATGGAAATAATATAGAAAAACCTAAAGACCTTATCTTTGTTTGTAATATTTTTTTAGGATAATGCCTGCTAATTAGCAAAAACTAAAAGCTAGAAGAATACCATAGTAAATTGAGACATTTTACCTGTTCCAGTGTCCACGATGGATGAGATGCTGTAATTTCATAATTTCCAGGAAGCACTTTAGAAAAAGTGTAGCTGCAGAAAAAACAGGTTATGTGCTTTACTTGACTTGCATTACATGTTTGATGATTATGAATAAATAATCATATACAGTATATAAACAGATAGATAATAACTTACTGTCCTTCAGCCTGAGTTAGCACCATCTGAAGTATTTCATCCTCTCCAGTATTCTTCAAGCTGACTTCCACTCCTGCTGGGCCTTGCAGATGACCTTTACTCAGAACCTGGAGAAAAGGCAGAAATCTTAAACCGAAAAAAAAAAGAAACCCACACCTTAAATCATGACAAAGAAACTGCAGTAAAAAAATCTATATGGTTTTCTTACTGTTCCTAAGACGGAGAATCCAGTAAAGAAGAAATTAATGTCCTGCTCTTTAGTGCATATGTCAGTGAGGCCATCCACATGAATATCCACAGTGGTGGGCTCTAGAATCAAGCACAGAGCAAAAGTGGCAGTGTGTCAATGGTGAAATTATTTGAGCAGAAACAATCCTGTATTGGATATGGTTTTAAAACATGCAACGTAGTCAAAAAGTACAATAAAATGATTTTGAAAGCATCTTGTATGTGTAACTAATGAACTAGGTTTGTACAAAGCAACACATGACCCACACATTTAATCATTCATGCAATAAAATGAACACCATCACTAACATAATTTTGTGATTATGTTCACGTTATTTCATTAATTGGGACTACAGACTGATGCGCAACACACTATACAGCGCTCGTGTTTATTATAATGTAGGGAATACTGAGCAAGGAGAACAGCATCAGTATCATGACAGTAAGAGTTCAGAGATTTTGATGGCAAATCATCCCTTACCAAAGCTCCATCCCAGCGGTGGTTCTATTTTGAGGACAAAATCACCCTGTAAGAAAAAACAATAACTATTAAAATTGCTTTATTTATTGTGCTTCAATAGACAATCATAAGCTATTACAAGCCAGTTGTGGCAAAGGTGGGTAAAAAA
>JAAGKR010008426.1:846-31369 GCA_011419295.1 Clarias macrocephalus
TACTGTAACTCTCCTGGGTAACTAACCTGTAGTACTGTAACTCTCCTGTGGTAACTAACCTGTAGTACTGTAACTCTTCTGTGGTAACTAACCTGTAGTACTGTAACTCTCCTGTGGTAACTAACCTGTAGTACTGTAACTCTCCTGTGGTAACTAACTTGTAGTACTGTAACTCTCCTGGGTAACTAACCTGTGGTACTGTAACTCTCCTGGGTAACTAACCTGTAGTACTGTAACTCTCCTGTGGTAACTAACCTGTAGTACTGTAACTCTCCTGGGTAACTAACCTGTGGTACTGTAACTCTCCTGTGGTAACTAACCTGTAGTACTGTAACTCTTCTGTGGTAACTAACCTGTGGTAATCTATGGTGGATAACCAATGGTGATGAATGTGTGGTAACTGACCTGTGGTGGCTAAAGTTTGGTGACAGACCTGCCGGCTAACCTGTGAAGACTAACCTGTGGTAATTAATCTATGGTAACTAATCTATGGTGACTTACATGTGGTAGCACTCCTCTGATAACTAACCTGTGGTGACAAACATGTGGTAACTGACCTACAGTATGGAGACCAACGTGTGGCGACTAAGGTGTAGCGATTAACCTGTGATAACCTGTGATAATTACCCTATGGTGACGTACATGTGGCGGCAAACCTGTGGCGACTGTGTGCCAAAAATTTAACTGAAACCTTTTTACATGACTTTCTTACAGACTTTGAAATAAATAAATAATGTACACATTGATGTACATGCAGTTTTATGTACGTATATTTGTTTCCTGTCTGTCTGTGGTTTCATCTTCGTCTATGTTTAAATGTTTATTTACTTTATTTAATTTACTTTGCAATTAGTCATTTTGTCATTTGTATTTTTCTGAGAGAAAATACCTTCATTAACATATGGAGATAGATAGATAGATAGATAGATAGATAGATAGATAGATAGATAGATAGATAGATAGATGGGTGGATTAATTCTTTGAAGGATGGATAAATTGATGGTTGCTTATTATTATTATTATTATTATTATTATTATTATTATTATTATTATTATTATCATGTATCATAAAAATACCTAATAAAACACTGTCTCTAGCGTTAAACATTTTTCTCAAAATGTAAATGCTTATGCCTATATACATGTATGTGCATGTACATAGACTTTTATATGTATTTTTATACGATTATAATCACTTTATTGTGAGTTGCACTTATGCGATTGAACACTAGAGGGCAGCCTGAGCTCAGTGTTTGCCCTGGCCTCAACTGTACACCTGTCAGAGTTAAACACACACTTGGCTGGGAAATGGACAGCTCTTAATTTTTCTTGCAGGGAGTGTGTTAGTAAGAGCCAAGCGCTGATCAGTGTGTTGTGATGGATGTGTGCAGGGATCAATGACCAGGGCTTGTACAGAGTGGTCGGGGTCAGCTCCAAGGTGCAGAAGCTCCTCACTCTGATGATCGGTAAGTTTACACTCTTGCACTGGCTACACTCAATCGTGTGTGTGCGTGTTTAGTCTTATACCGTGCTCTAATGTGTACACAGTATAGAAACAACATGAAGGCGGTCACTGTGTTACAATCCTAAGGGAAACGTTGTACGTTCTTACCCACAATGCAATGCACTGCTAGAAGAAGCTGAAAAGCTACGGAATGAAAGAATGAAACCGTGATGTGTAAAGAGAGGTCTTGGGTACTGGTTAATTTACTTATTATGTTCATTTAAAGAGTAAGCAGTGTATACACGTGTATAATGCATTCATTATGCATACTGGTGGAGCCATTTATAAAAATGCATCAGACTGTTAATCACGCATATGAACGTGTTCACAAGAAACGAACTACCTTTTTATAATCTATTATATGAGACGTTTCTTTTTATGGCAGACTGGAAATCACGTCAAAAGAGAGAGTATTCACCAACCCCTCAAAATTCGAGTTTTGGTTTCTAATAAATGTGTATCACTTTTGCACTGTTGTTAGCCGAGAAGCACCTGTACAGATGAAATACAAAGTTCTGCTTCGATTGTTCACTGACACTGGAGACTCCTTCCAAAAAATACACCAGGCTAAATAAAAATCTTCAAACCGAAAAATTCATATCAACAGTTACACATTTTCTTTTTATCTGTTTAAGTCCATTAGTGAATCTGTAAGTTGTAAAATTCTAATCAATTTTATTTGTATAGCCATTTTAACAATGGTCATTCTCTCAAAGCAACTTTACACACTCAAATTATGGAAGTTGTATGAATCTGTACGAAATAGAATGATCAGATTGTCCCTGATGAGCGAGCCGAGGGCGACGGTGGCAAGGAAAAACTCCCTGAGGTGGCAATAAGAAGAAACCTTGAGAGGAACCGGACTCAACAGGGAACTCATCCTCATCTGGGTGAAACGGATAGCAGGGATTGATGTGCAGTCATACTGTGTGTTAGGGTGAGATAACTGCATCAGTTAGGGTTAAATAACTTGTTGCCAGCTGAAACATATGAATCACTTCAGTAATTATCCAATGTTCGACTCTTCACTATTTGGCTAGTTATAGCCAGATGGTGTTTTTTTTGTTGTTGTTGTTGTTGTTTTGCCAGCCAGTATATAAACTCGTAGTGTGCACCAGCACTAATGAGATAGCTACTGGTATACATAATTAATGTACATTATCTCCTAACCAGTTAGATTCAAGTACCACCCAGCGCTGCCGTGTAACACACACTTCTGTCCGTTTCACCCTGGACTCTGATTCAAAAGTCTGGCTTGGAAAAGTTTTGGGCCGGAAGCCAAAATTTCATCTCCGTCTCATTGGCATTCAGACGACTCTCCTGTCTGGGCCGCGTCTTTCTCCTTCTTTGTCTCCGTTCCTCTGTCCTACTGTCCTGTCCTTGCCGGCGACACTCTGTTGCTGCAGGCTAGCAATCAGCTTCCCACCTGCTCTGTGTGCTGCTTTCCCTTCTTTTTCTTATTCCTCCTCTATCCTGTAGTCACTTTCACTTTTTCCAGCTCAGCGCCATCCTGTTTTTGCTCTGCCTGGGTTTGTAGTCTCCACCTCACTTTCATCCTTTTCTTTCCCTCCTACTCTCCTTTACCCTTATTCTTCTCTTTGCTCTCTCTCTCTCTCTCTCTCTCTCTCTCTCTCGCTCTCTCCCTCACTCACACTTTCTTTTTTCCCCTTCATCCTTGCTCTTGCTTGCCTCTTCGCTTCCTCCTTTGACGCACACCCTGTGCTCAGAATTCTAATCGGTCAGTTGAATCGCCACTCTCCCCGAGTTCCTGCTGCGACCTGAACCCGTCCACCCTTGAGCTTAACAGCCTTCATCTCCATCCCAACAACAGCAGCAGACATTGTACTTTTTATGATCGACTCTAGTCTGCGATATGATGTCAGCAGTCTACAAAACAAACAAACAACAACAACAAAAAAAAAAACAGCCCTATGGGCTTGTCAGGAGACCTATCCTGTGGTCGTGGCAATGATGTTTCAGAAGGGTTTAATTATTGTCTTGAATCAAGCAAAGAAAACAACTAAGGAGATTGGTGAAACTAGTAATATTGGGTTACGAACTGAACGGATTATTAAAGCCTGGAATGATAGTGATGTGGTTGGCATTAAAATTGGAATGAGCATGATAAAAATAAATAAATAAATAAATTAAAAAAAGTAGAAATCCTGGCTATGTTAAAAGAGCATTTCCAATCATACAAGGGATCAGGACTAAACAGCTGAGTCAGAAAACCACTTATCAGTAAAAAAAAAAAAAAAAATGGACTGTGGAGCAATGAAAAAAGATGATGTGGTCTGATGAGTCCAGATTGACCCTGTTCCATAGTGCTGGGTGCATCAGGGTGCAAGGTGGATGAGGTGATGCACCCATCATGCATTGTGCCTACTGTATAACCCTGTTATGGTCTGGGGTCGCTTTCGTCGCTCAGGTCTAGATTCAGCAACGTTATGTAGCAATAAAATGAAGTCAACATAAATTCCTCCCAGAAATCCTCTCACTGTATCACATGTTACATTCAAGCTCGGTAGATAACAATATCAGACAAGACGTATAACGTACATATATAATAAATCTGGGTTACACTTTTGAACAGATTAACACATCAAATTAGCTGTCGCTAGATAGATAGACAGACTTTATTGATCCCGCGAGGGAAATTATCGTAATTAACTATTCATGACTTTAAACCTCGGCAGAGAAGACGTCACTGGTCGATCGATTGTCGTTTCTTAGATTCCTGCATGTTGTTTCCACGCCATGTCCTGAGCCTCAGGATTTAATAGTTTTCTAAACTCTTTAACGTAACTTACAGAAGCACTGTAAGCAGCGCCGCACTCCTGACATTTCATTTGCATGTGTTAGAAGCTGCTGTTGTACCGTGAAACCTACGACACTTAACCAAACTTGCTCGGAAGTTGGAAACAATATGACACGTCTGTTTCACCCCAGAAAGTGCATTTTCACACGTTTACACCTGAAGTGTTTTCTTTCCTGCATGTTTTTACTGAAGTGAAGTCGTCTGATCCTCTGTGTCTCTCACTTCCATCATATAATAACGTGTCCGGAGATAAAACTCCCAACGTTTTCTATCGAGGTTATAAAAAAAAAAAAGCGTCACCTCGTTAGTACCGTTAATACCCGAGGAAGATGATGTCATTTTGGTCGGACAGGTAATTGTGCTGAACGTGCAGCGGAGGTCCCCGACAGGAATTTAGTAAACAGATGTATTTGACTTGCTCTAATGAATAAATAACTTGCCGCTTTCCTCATTAGAAGCCGGCAGGTAGTGTTCACGTTGCTGTTGCTCCGCGTGGAACGCGTTCCTGCTGATTAGACCTGCATTATTGTTCTCTCTTTATCACACATCCTGATGTTTTTCTTTCTTTTCACATTTACACTTACACCTGCGCTACTCTCCGTCTATGTCTCGCTCAGTTGTTGCAAAGCCTGGTTTACGTCTTTTTTTCTTTTTTCCTGTGTTCTCTCAACATACTTGAGGTGTATGCAGGAGTGAATTTGATACTTCATCAGACCTCAGGCTAGTTCAGATAGGGTGTGATCTCAGTTCTGCTCCTCTCAGACAAATGATCTTTCTCTCAAATTATCTATCTATCTATCTATCTATCTATCTATCTATCCGTTTGTTTATCTAGCTAGCTTGGTATCTGTTTGTCTGTTAGTGTGTGTCTTTATATGTCTGTTTCTTTATGTATCTCTGTCTGTCTGTCTGTCTGTCTGTTTGTTTATTTGTAAATCTGTCTGTTAATCTGTCTGTCTATCTGTTTGCCTGTATGTCTGTCTATCCATCTATTTATCTCTTTCTGTCTGTCTTTATGTATTTCTATCTGCCTGTATGTCTGTCTGTCTCTCTCTACATTACACAGTTAAATAAATGATCATTTATTTAATGCTTTCAATATTGATTTGCAGAACTACCATTAATATGTATATTCATTCATTCATTCATTCATTCATTCACTTATTCAGTCAGTCAGTCCCTTTCTTGGTGCACATTTATTTAATGTTTCAGGAAAACTACAAAATGATAAAAAATATATATTTCTAATATTATACAGTTTTCTTTATGAGCTTTTATAAGCTGTAGTCTTCTATTCAATACTTCCCGATTGTGATTGACAGCGTTTTCCACAAAGATGTCGCGTCCCATTCGTGTCTCTCCTTCTTTTCATGTTTGTCCAGATGAGAAGAGTAATGAAGTGGACTTGGCCGCGTGTGAGGACTGGGACGTGAAGACCATCACTAGTGCTTTAAAACAGTACCTGAGGTAGGAGGCAGGCAGGCTACATCAATCTCACGCACCTTACATGTGGAAAAGTCTGTTTCACTCAAAGTAGTTTTCCATAAATGTAGACTTTTTATAAACTTGAATAAATTATGCAAACTGCAATGTAGGTAAATTCTAAATGTGTGTGTGTGTGTGTGTGTGTGTGTGTTTTTGTATCGTAGGCACATCTAGTTGAAAGTACAGCATCCACAATGATCATTTAATTTAAAGAATTTGATAATGACACATTTTTTAATGATATTTTTTCTGAATTTTATAATGACAGAAAAAGTTAATAAAGTGATATTTCTTTAATAATGACACGTTTTCGTAATAAGACTTTTATTTGATATGACCGATGTGTTTACTAATGACACATTTATTTTAACATTATGTGTTTCTTTTATAATGATAATTTGCCTTTTATAATGTCCTAAATGTCCTATTTCCTTAATAATAAAATGTTTATAATGAGACTTTTATTTCATAATGACAGATTTATTTTGTGATTTTGCATTTCCATCATGCAACTTTTTTTTTTTTGACACATTTCCATGAAAATACGCATCCAGTTTAAAATGACGCATTCATTCTATAATGACATTTACTTCATAATGATAGGTTTGCATTGATATTCATTACTATATTAGCTATATTATTCCTCACACAGCAAAAGTTTTGGATCACAACTGTGACTTTCAGGTCCAAAAAGCGAGAGCTTTCGATTATGATCAGCTCAGGATTGGCTTGTTTCAATTCACTGTGTGCAAATCGAAATCTATAAGTCTCCAACCAGAGCTGGGACGTACCTGAGGGCATCTATTTCATATATTTGTACGTTGCTAAGTAAATGTATTAGAGGATACTTTTCACGTTTACTCCATTGAAGAGTACAGCAAATATCTGGACGCTTACTTAAGCGCATTCCTGCCTGGATGTGCATCACCTAACCACAGGGGTGTGTAGTGTTTGAAATGTGCATTTCGCAGCCTGCAGACTGTTATGTGTAACTGTGTGACTTGCTTGTCCTTCACGACATGCGTAATAAAGTGTGTAGTGTGTAAGAGGTGTTTGAAATCAGAAGCGCAGTGGAGACTGTGACGGAAACAGAACATTTACAATCGGAAGAATGTAATTTACACAGACAGAGAAAAAGAAAGAGATTTTTTTTACTCTGAAAAAGGCTACTGTGACACAAGATTTATTTTCTACGTTCTAGAACGATACTGCAGATTTCAAAACTATAAAATAACACACATGGACTGATGTAATTAAAGTCAGCTGATACGTTCCTACAAGAACAGTATTGTGTCGAGTGCGTTTGCAAAACCCATCGAGCTCCAATTAACAACCAGCACCTCAGATCAGAGCCGTTATGAAGCTTTATAGAGCAGAAGTAACAGAAACATCACAATATCAACTGTTCAGAGGAGATTATTGTGTGTTTTGGATAAACGCCTTCAGCATTATTATTATTATTTTTTTTTTTTTACAGGACACAGGTAGTGCCAGACTTGTCGTCCGATTTGTTCGCCCAACAAAGTGAACGCGATTATACAATGTAAAGCATACCGATCCACTTGACTAAATCTGTCCCCACACTGCCATCATGTGGCCAAACGAAGTAAATCTCACACAAATGTAACCGTGTTGTTTCTGCGCCTTTCAATCGCAAGGGGAATCCCAGACGCCATTTTATCTCAGAGCTGTATTGGACTGTCAGCTCTGTTTTGTTGAGGATTTTACAAAATTCACCATCATTTTTCACCATCAGGACAGTTTTACAGGACAGACATTTTCTATCATTGTGCTACCGGACTCATTCATTGAAACCGTTGAGGCCGACTCATTTCCCCGCACCATCCCCATGTTATATAATTATATATATTGGTGCACTGTACTGTCTGTTTTTTTTGTACAATACACGTGAGCTACTTCCGTGAACCGCGGTCCGTTCGTAGCTGGAATGTTCATAAGACTACCTGCTGAAAGAATAAAAAAAAATAATAATCAGGAAACACCATGGAATTAGAAGGGGTGTCCAAACTTTTGATTGGTAGTGTACAAGCCCTGTACATGCGACGCTTGCAGTATGTAAGTACTTCTGTACTTTTACTCGGGTGCACAAATCAATGGAGAAATTGATTTGTCCCAGGGAATCTTTACTTTTCCTCATGTGCAGAATTTGTGCACTTTGCTGTCCTCTGGTCTCAATCGTAACTCTTGTCTCAGAGAGGGTCCAGGTTTAGAAGTGACAGAAAGTGGACGCATGCGCCTCAGAAGCCTTGGCCTTCGTTCGTGTTTAGTTTTGTCGGCGCTTCGTGGAGAGATCTGGAGCGGGATCACACGATCAGGAGAGGAGAGCGAGGTTATAGCGCCGTGTTGTTATTGGCTACTTCTGTATACGATTTCACACAGGAAGTGCTTTGATAGTGCGGTCATAAGGTCATGGGATACAAAACTCTTTTAAGCATTTTAAGCATTTCCAGCTGGGTGAGCCTTTCCTACTTTTCTCTACTGCTGCTAAGAACACGGTGACCCGCTGTATGATTTCCATTAATGAGGCTGATATTCAACTTTTAGTAAATGTGCTATGATGCATCATAAGACAATGATTTTACCATGTGCATCATGGGCGGGTGTAGTTTATAGCGTGCACATCGGCGTTCTGTTTCTTACGCGGTTATGTAATAAACACCGGGGGCAGCTCAAGGAATCCAATCCTACAGAAAGCATGCTGGTCACATGATCTCTTTCTTTCATTGACAGGCTGAGACATTTGCCCTTGTGAATATTGAAAGCTCGGATCACAACATCCAACACAAGTTATACATCATACGGCTATTCGACCACATTAGAAATACCTACAAACGGCTCTTCTATAGCTTTCCACCTATTGATGCCGCTTTAGCCGACTTTGGAGCTCTAATTCTGCATGTTTCAGTCGCCATTTCTCAGCGCCCTCGTGTCAAACACTTTGTTTATTTAATCTAAACTATTTAGGACAATTTATGTGGGGTTTAATTTAAAGATCTGTTAAGCTGTGAAATACTTGATCTTTGGTTTTTGGTCATTTTCTTTATAGTCCATTTTATACAGACATTGTTTATCAGTAAAAAAAATTTCCTTTTTGTATTACAAATCGTCAAGCCGATAACACGAACTGAATCATGGCTTCCTTTTTGCATCATAGAGCTTTAATTGGCATCTGCCGATGGCACGGTGGATGGTGTTTACCGTCAGTGGTTTCTGGAAGTATTCCTGGGCCCATTTAATAATTTGTCAATTACACAAATCATGCCGATCAGTGATGCAGTGTCGTCTGAGGGTCCCAAAACTACGGGCATCCAACAAATACATCTTCGGCCTTGTCCCTTACGCACAGAGATTTCTCCAGTTTCTCCGAATCTTTTGATGACTATTAAGTTATGCACTGTAGATGATGAGATTTGTGAAGCCCTCGGACGACTTTTATTTTATTTAATCCGAATATTTAGGAGAATTTACTATGTGGGGTTTAATTCAACGATCTGTTACACTGTAAAATACTTTGTTTCATATTTGACTTTTGGATTTTGGTCATTTTCTTTATAGGTCATTTTATACAGACAAAAATATGCACAGTTTAAGAGTTCCGTATTTTTTTCTTTACATATGACAAATGGTCAAGATGACAACATGAACCGGGTCATGAAAAAACAAAAACTGGACTTAATTGAGTATCCGTTGAAGTGTTAAAGTGTAGAACAGATGAAGATGATCTAGTATCTGTCTGAGATGCTTTTCTGCTCAGCAGGGTTGTAAATCGCGTGTACAGGGTGGTTATCGGAGTTACCGTAGCCTTCCTGTCAGGTTAACCCAGTCTGACCGTTCTCCTCCGAGCCTCTCGCGTACACAAGCTGTTTCTCTCCACAGCACGGAATGATTTTTGTATAAACACCGAAGTCTGTTGTGTGTGAGAATCTCAGGACGTCAGCAGTTTCCGAAATACTCGACCCAGCTCACCTGGCACCAAACACCCATTTGTAGTCTGTAATGTACCATGGGAAATAAAATTCCCATGTATTCCAATTAAATCTGTTTGAGACGCATCATTCGTTTCCCTAATTGTATTAAATACCAATAAAGCAGTGTGAGGTGAAGAACAAAACCTTAATCAGAGGCAGACTTCTTGTTTAAAATGTTTAATGTTAAATAATGAGCAGGTGGAACAGATTTGTGGTTTAATAACGTTTCTACCTATCCATCTCCATCAGTCTGTGTATTTATCTGGTATCCACATGCACTCCTTTCTGTTTATGCACGTGTGTGTAGGTCCAACTGAATAAACTGTAATAAATACTCTTCCTCTTAGTTTTTTTTTTTTATTATTTTTTTAAATTGTACTAATATTTCTTGCTCCTTTCTAGGAGCCTTCCCGAGCCGTTAATGACGTACGCCCTGTATAAAGAGTTTATCGTCCCTGCAAGTAAGAAACTTTATTTATTTATTTATTTATTTATTTATTCATTCATTATAAGTGAATTGATTTCCCTAAAATTAAAAATCTGCAACCGATTTAAATCAGAATAGATTTAACCAGCTCCAATTTTTCTGCTTTTTTTTTACCAATACAAATTGATAAATGATACTTATTAGTTTAATCAGTTAAATAATGACATGTTATACAGCTGTAGCAGGAATGCACAGGTTCATTAAACTTGAAAAGTAGTAGCGTGTTTGTGTGCATTTTAGATTTTGTTACGAGGGGCGTTCAAGTCAAACTGGGAGTTTAGTGCAGAATAACAGAAGGATCAGGTGTTGCACTTACTAAACGTTCACAAGAACGACGGCAGTGAGCTCTGAGTCACCGTTCAAATGTTTTACTGTGGTCTCATCACTGTACACCAGAAAGTTCATCACAAGTCCCGGTTTGGGCTTGAACGCCCATTTTATTGCTTTCTTTCAGTTAATGAATGTTTTTCTGCTTCTTCTTCTTCTTATTATTATTATTATTATCATCTCTGGAACCAGCTGTGGCAGTAGTTCCAGCTGTAATGTGAATAAAAGGTTTCTAAAGGTTTTCTCACTTGTTTTAAATTAGTTACTGTTTCTATAGCAATACCGTACAGTAGATGTATCTATATGTAGTAATTATGTGGTCATGTTTCCCTCACTAAATACCTGACGGCTTTCTTACCTTAAATGATTATACATTTTTCAAAAAAAAAAAAAAAGAATAAATAAATGAATAAAAAATTAAATAAACATAAATCATGAAAAAAATTGTTCTACTGTACATTCAGGTTATTTGTTTCCACAGATTAACATAGATAGAGTTTAAAACACCATACAAGTGCACTTTTCTGTGGAATCAAGGGATAGCTGTAGCCGTAGAGTAAGTGATAGCAAGAAATGTATTTGTGTCAGGGATTAAAGGGTTAAAAAAATTTTTGTTGTTTATTAAGACATTAAAATTTCTATGGAATAACAAACTGATATACAGTATGAAAGCATATTGTTATGCTAGAAACAGAAATATATGAGTTTATTATTAAACATTTAATGTTTCAGATGTTTAATAATAATGAGGGGATGATGATGATGATGATGATGATAATCGCTCACTCTTATCCTCCTTGCATCTGCGTGAACAGAGAGCGCGAGTCCGGAGTCCCGTGTTCAGGCCATACACTGCCTGGTGCACAGACTACCGGAGAGGAACCGAGAGGTGTTGAGCTTGGTCACGAAACATCTCGCAAAGTGAGTGTCTGTCCACCTGTTCTCTCCTCCTCCAGCGTAACCATCATAATATACATCGTTCTGCTTTATGAGGTACTGACGAGGTGATGGTCTGAGTCGGATTTTATTTAATGAGGAAAAGTATAATAAAAAAAACACACTTCTGTGATGAGTGTGTGTTTTTTTTTTTCTATTATGCTTGTTCTTTTTTTTTTTCCCTTATTTCACACTCTGAGGATAAAGGCCATCCCTCGTCAGCAGGCAGTCATTAACCCTAAAGCCTTTCCTTTCCTACTCAATCTCCATTACTTTCTGTAGTTTTTTTTTTCTACACACACACACGCACACACACACGTACACACTCACGCACACACGCACACACACTCACACAAACACACATTCTCTCTATAGCACAGGGACCTCTGGCTTTCAGTAGCCTTACCTCGGTCGCCAAGGCAACGGCACAACATGCACAAAGCAAAGCAAAGGAAAGCAAAGTAAAATCATATACACACTCACACACATATACTCACAGCGCACATCACAGATTTATATACTAGAGGGAAAAATAAATAAATCATAGTAGTATCAAGTGTTTAATGATGGATTAAGAGTAACGTTTTGTTCGCGGGATTATCCGTTTGGACAGCGGTTGGTGAATGATAAAGCAAGACATTTCCAAATGTTGGCGAATGATTTCACACCTTTTTCTGTGTCCTACATTTTAATATAGAGTAAATCGCAGGAAATTGAAGATAAGTGCATAATCTGTGTTACTTCTAGGAACTGGGCCACCTCTTCTTGTTAAAAAAAACAAAAAAAACAAGCCAGGATTCGGGTGCCAGCGGGGACGAGATCGGAAATGAAATTTGGCTGATCTGCTCCTAAATTCTTCCCCTTCGTCTCTCACTCTGGCTCTGAAACAAGCTGGTTAGAGAACCTGAGAAAGAGCCAAAAATTTTCGTCTGAAATCGGATTGGAACGATGATTAATTGGCAGTGTCACTTAATTATATATATATATTTATTTATGTATGTATATTTAACACCCATCAAAAATGAACTCGAACCGAAATCAGAATTGTCTGAGCATCAGAGCTTTATAAATAATAGGCCTTATTTATACGTGGCTCGTCACCCATTTAACACATTAAACACTTCACCTTTACGTTCGCAGTTCGAGGTTCAACTCATCATGTAACGTGTCAGCTTGAACGTCGCATAAAACCGCGTTAAAATCCTAAAGCCGTAGCAGGTTGAACCTAAATATACACCGAGGATCCAGAGAGACCGACGCAACACCAGGTCTTTGGCGTTAATTGTGCACTTAGAACTTTTTAAAAGCCCGAGTGCTACGAGGAACAGGTCTTATTTATTTCTTTATTTTACTTACTTTATAATCAAGCCGTTTATTTCAGTAGTAATCAGTTTCACGACGCTGCTCCATCAGAGCAAGACAATGAGAACAAACAAAGCGATGGAACTCAAATGATTTTCCTCTTCTTACGTCTACTTAAGATAAATCCACCACCTACTGTACTCGACTCCGAGTCTGGTTTTATTGCTAAACAGGCATCCAGAGAATGTTTTTTAAGATGAGACGAGATGAGATAATTTAAGAAGATGATACAAAATGAGAAGGTGAGTTGAGATAACAAAGAGATGAGATAAAGTTGAGAAGACCGGTTGGATAGGATGAGATGAGATGATGAGATAAAGTGTGAAAGTACAGTGAGATGAGTGGATTACTTGAAATGAGATTAGAAATGAAGAGCTGTTATATAAAGTAATGTATATATACAGTATATTATACATATATTGCATAGATTTACAAAAAAAAAAAAATATATATATATATATATATATATATATATATATATATTATTTTTTATTTATTTATTATTTTTTTAAAGTTGCCATTTCAGAAGGGTGAAATTATTAGGCTGAATCAAGCAAAGAAAACAACTAAGGATATTTGAAATTCCTGGAACTGGGTTAGGAAGTCTTTATTAGAGATGAGAAACTCGGATCCTTTAACGGATTCGGCTCCTTCTGGATCACTCACTAAACGGATCCGGGTCTCTTGAGTCCTTTGAGTCACTTGAGTCAGTAGGGATGCTGACTGCATTTTCCAATGGTCCCTCCATTAGGGGGCGCTCACTGAACCCCTAGTTATCCACCGAATCTTTGGATTTATGAACACACTGAGTGCAAGAATCCGGCGGTTTCACTCCGCAATACGAGTCTGACAGATCCGCTGAATCCCACTGTTTAGACAAATCAGCCAGTTTAGACAAATTCAGTATTTTGAGTCTTTTTTGTTTCTGAGCATAAAATGTAAATGACAGAGAATCAAAAATTATGAATGCCAAGTATTTGTGACAAATGCACATAGAAATAAGTTTAGACAATAGAAAAAAATATAGTGAATGAATGAAATAACTATAAATATATCAGCGGAACCTGATATTTTTTTATTTTTATGGGTTAAAAACAGGTAGACTATCTGCTATAGTTCAAACTTTAATCTAGGGTTAGTTTAGTTGATAAAAAAAAAATTTAACAAATATGTTTGGTGTTAATGAAATCAGATTATAGAGCACTGCGTCTAATCACACAACATTGTAAACGTGAGAAAGGTTTGTTATATTATTGTGATACGGATTCTGCCTGTTGTTGGCATGATGCTCCACTAGGGGCGCTCAACCAGTCCTCAGAATCCACCGAATCCTTGTATTTGAACACACACACAGTCTCCCGGATCCCTCCGCGCTGTGAGTCCGGCGAGTCCCCCGGTTCAGATGAATGATTCTCATCAGGGAGGGAAAAAAAGCTTAGTTTTGAGAGATAGGGTGCATGGGAAAAGGTCATGTGACCTGATGATGAGTCCAGATTGGTCCTATTCCAGCACGATGGGCGTGTCAGGGTAAGAAGGGAAGCGCATGAAGCGTCATGCACAGTGTCCACTGTACAAGCCTCTGGAGGCGGGGTTATGTTCTGGGGTTGCTTCAGTCGCTCAGGTCGAGACTCAGCAACTCGAAAAATTTGGCAATTAAATAAAGTCAGCTGACCACCTGAATGTACGGAAAATAAATATACCATTAATGTAAATTAAGAAGGCATGTTGACTCTCTCTCTCGCAGTGTGGCCGCCCACAGTAAGCAGAACCTGATGACCGTAGCGAACCTGGGCGTGGTGTTCGGCCCCACCCTCATGCGGCCTCAGGAGGAGACGGTCGCCGCCATCATGGATCTCAAGTTCCAGAACATCGTGGTGGAGATTCTGATAGAGCAGCATGAAAAGGTGACGCTTCCCCTCAGTGTACAGGCAGAGTCAGAACGATTCGAATTACTCTGAATCTCATTATCACAGGCCGATCGCAGGTAAGCAGGTGTCGGAGATAAGTTCTTATTAGAGAGGGGAAAAAATGAGGGCCTTGAAAATGAGGGAGGAAATGACAGCTTGTTGGATGTGGCTGTGAAAAAAAAAAAGAAGAAGAAAGAAAAACACACACACACACACACACACACACACACACACACACACACACACACACACACACACACAAAGAGGATCGTCTCATGTCGCGGCCAGTCGCTCGGCCACGAACACTAGGTGGAGCTCTATATGTTCATGCAGTGTTTAAACACGTGTGCACAGATGCATCTGGGTTTCGTCTGTCTTGCGATTACATAATTGTAAATGGATTTAGATTTTTTTTTTTTCCCCCAAACCACAACAATGAGGCTAAGTCGCACCATGGGGTTGAGATTAATTTGTGATCTTGTAATTGATTGTAATTGACTTGAAATACAGAGTGATAAGCATGTTTTATTTTGGGGTTTGGAATTCAGTGATACACAGCACTAGACCTTTATTTGGCACAAATCGATCTGATTCAAAGTCAAAAAATGTTTTAGATTTACACATAGCAGCTCTAGTGCTATTTATTAGTAGTGTGTGTGTGTGGGATATGTGTAGGATGTGTAGTGTGTGTGTGTGTGTGTAGATTGTGTGTGTGTCTGTGTGTGTGTGTGTCTGTGTGTGTGTGTAGAATGTGTGTTTAGCGTGTGTGTGTAAAATGTGTAGTTTGTCTCTATGTGCGTGTGTGTGTGTACTGTGTGCGTGTGTGTGTACTGTGTGTATAGGATGTGTGCTATGTGCGAGTACTGTGTGTGTAGTGTGTGTACAGTGTGTGTAGTGTGTGTGTATAGGATGTGTGCTATGTCTGTGTACTATGTGTGTAGTGTGTGTGTACTGTGTGTATAGGATAAGTGTGTGTGATTTTTTTTTCTCACTCTATTTTTACAAGTTACCCACCAGGCTTTTTTTAAGACATAAAATTGTTCAATTATTAATTCATGTATTACTTTTTTTTTTAATAACACAATGGTCTCAATGGCCACAAAAGTGAATTTTTTTACTCAAATGTGAGATTGAGTCGCTTTTGTGGCCAGTTTGTCTAATTACAAATATATAATGATGATGTAATGATAGAATAATAATATTTTTACTCAATAATTATACTTTTTTAGAATTTTTAATCAAAACATATTAAAGTTGGAGTGTATGAGCAATAGCTGTACGTGACGTTATGCACTTCTCAAGGGATCAAGTGAACTTTGCTAGGTTAGACAAAGGTTGAGATCTTTAAGGGTCAACATTGTTTAGTGCTTTTCAAGAGTTTAGGACGTTTCTTCTAACACCATTGAATCGCTGAATATGCAGATGCTCTTCTACAGTAAATCACGGTTGTCTACTTGCGTACACGGTTGATTTTATAACACAACAATGCTCTCCTGCCCCATGTTCAGTATTGTACGCAAAGGCGTGCCGGAGTGACGTGCTCACGGTTCGAGCTGTGCGTGAATTCATTATTCATGAAAATTTGAAATTTAAATTAGGCTTTACGTGGCATTTATTAGTTGTTCATCAATCAACAACCTGGAGCAACAGATTCCCAAATAAAGTATACAGCACATCATTATCTATAGATGATTACTCTGGAGTGTGCACCAAGTTTTTTTTTTTTTTTTTGGTTAAAGTTGGAGCTGGAGTGTGGAGTCGAGGCAGCGACTACACAGGCGAGTAGATATGCACCGCGCTCTCTCTCTCTCTCTCTCTCTCTCGCTCTCTCGCTCTCTCGCTCTTTCTCAGGCTACCGCTTGCCAGACTGCTGATGGCCCCAGATGCTCTGAGCAGACAGTGTTTTGCATTCATGTCCATCTGTAGGGAAGCAGAGAGCAAAGCAGGGAAGAGTGTGGCAGGGGAGTGGAGGAGCCGCGAGAGAAAAGAGAGCAAGAAGAGAAGACTCTGACTGACACCGAGTGCATTGGAGGATAGAGGGTGATAAGGAAGGAACGGAAGAAGGAAGGAAGGAAGGAAGGAAGAAACGGTTCAGACGATGGAAAGGGAGATGTGGAAGGAGCTTGAGCAGTGATGGGAGGGAGTGGAGGCATGCTGTCGTCTGAAGTTTCTCCTCAGTGGTATCAGATCGCAGTCCCTCCCCGATCCCTTCCACCAGAGCTGTGATTTCTCATCTCGTTCCAGAGGAAACTGCCAGCTAATTTCAAGTCTCTTTTAATTCTGTGTCTCCTCGACTCAGACGTCAGTTTGACTTGTAGGAGCCGTTCTGCGCCTTCAGCCCCATTCTGGTCTTTTTCATGACAATCCCTGTACTGAGCTAATGTGAAAAGGTGCTTGATGGCATAGCTTGTTACAATGGCTTGCATAAGTGTTCATGCTCCTTGAACTTTTGTCCGTATCGTAGAGTGGGTGTACGGTATCAGACGCCCTAAATGAATTCTGGTGCGATCATATTGGTGTTCTTTGGAAATCAGTTCAATGACGTTCACGTGATTTCACTATAAGTAAACCTGTAACTGGAAGAAGACAGGTTTAAAGAATGTTGCTCCCAAACCAGGTGCTATCAAGACACACCTGGGTGAAAGTTCGGGAAAAGTGTAAATCGCAATTTGGTTATTAAAAAGTACAATTAAATCATTTAGCAAAAAAACAAAACTCCATAGTTCATTGTTAAAGTTTGATTTCAGTTCAAGGTCGTGACAGTACAAAATATAGAAAAGCTAAAGTGGGGGTCAAAACTTATAAAAGCTGCTGTAAATGCTTGCATTAATTGTGTCTAGATACACAAAGCTGAACCGCTTCTGTTTGAACAGAACATATTCAAGACCATACACACACACACACACACACACACACACACACACACACACACACACACACACACACACACTATACGTCCATACACAATGTGTGAAAGTTTTCTCATACTTTTCTTCTACCCTCACAAGGCAAGGTTTAACCCATTTTTACTTTTTTTTTTTTTTTTTTTAAAGATATTTGGAGATGCTCCGAGCGTTTGTCCGTCCTCGACACTCACTTCGCTCACCGCTCCAACGCGTCAGTCTAAGAAGCAGGCACGCCAGAGCCGCCCGCTGGCTGTGTACAACCCCCTGGACATCCACACAGGTACGAGAAGCTGAACACTCATCCATGGGAAGCAGGAACGAGTGAGGTACACAAATAATTCATCACTGCTTGACAGTCGATTGTGTTGCTGTTTAACCCTGAGGCTTGGAGGCATCAACGCTGGTCTGGTCCACAGGTGGTGCTAAGAGCATGTGCAAGAAATAATGACCAGTTATATGATATATAAAACGAAAGGGTAGTCGGATCACTTTAACTCAGGAAAACTCACTAATACTTAACTATGTTCAGTAAGGGGTTAGTAAGTAAATTTTTTAAGATACATAGTCATTAATAAAGCAGACTACAGTAAGTTATTAAGGTAAGGTGAATTCATTTACTAAGGAACGTTAAGATACTATGGCAAGTTATTAAGGTGCGGTAAATTAAATCAATATGTTAGGATAAGCTAGTGAGGTAAGATAAAAGGATAATTAATTAAGGTCTGGTAAATTAAATAAATAATTTATTACAGTAATTTGGTAGGTTAAGTTTCTCTGGTAAATTAAGTCACTAAGGTAGTAAAGAAAGATGTTGATTCATATTATGTTAAGTTAAGTCAAATAAGTTAGTAACATAAGGTAAGTACTGTAAAATGAAAGTGACTAGAATATGTTTATAATGTAAGATAAAAACTCGTTAAGGTAAGATAGCATATTGATGAAGTATAATTAAGTAATTCAAGCTATTAAGATAATTTTGAAAGGTAGTTTAGTTGAGTTATTTTGATACATTAGGGCCGCAGGTTAACTTCAGTTGCTGCATTACAGTAAAATAAGTTAATTATGTATATTAATAACTTAATATTAATAAATATACCAAGATAAGTTAACAAGGCAGATTTAAACTAGCAAGGTAAATTAAGATAATTTAGTAAGTTAAATAAATTGTATTAAGTACCATTACTAAGTTTTTAATTGATTTCCTAAGGTAAGTAAGTAACATGAGTTAGTAACTTTAGGTATGTTAGGAAGGTACATTAGTAAATAAGTTGAGGTACGTCAGGTGGGGAGGTAAGTTGATAATGTACATAAGACAAGTTAGTAAGTTAATGGTCAAATTGAAGATATTTTAGATTATTTGCGAGGTAAGTTAGTAAGGGCTGTAGGGTTTGAAGGCAAGTTAATAATGTAAGAAGTGTGTACAGTATTAGTGGGGTTGTTACTGTAGTAATGTAACAATGTAAAAAAAAATTATTTATAGGGTAAGGTACAGTAATAATGTAAGGTAAAGTGCAGTCAATTGTACAGTAAGTTAATAAGGTCTGTGTTTATTAAGTTAAGGTAAGTTAGTTAGAAAGTAAGTACATTAGTACAGTAATGTGAAATAAAGGTATATAACGTGGTAGGGTATGATAATTAGTAAAGTAGTAATGCAATTATGGTGCGGTACATTGCTTAGATGGTTGCGTTGTCTTACATACATGAAGCCATACGCTGAGAAGAAAACGCAGCAGTGTTGGAGACTAAACACTGCATATATATATGGAAGCACCCTGAGCCACAAATAAGCTTCACTACTTGGCTGATATTCTGCCCTGGGAAGAATAATGTTGAGATTTTTTGTGAAGCTCAGGGCCAGGTGAGTGTGTAGGCTGTATGTCTCTGTCACACACTTCAGCCAGCAGCATGTTGAAAGTGTTCTTCCATCAGAAAGTAGGCCAAATCCACACAGCAGATCTCCTTTAAATCCTGAGACATGAACCTTCCAAGAGCGCGTCTGTAATAGCCTTGATTCTCCCTCACCACTACTGTGTACGACTGCAGCGAAATATACAGCCATGACATATAATCATTTATCAGCGATACCTCTGATCATCAACATGTGCGTGATCGCTGACATTTCTCAGCTGAAACTCAGTAAGACTCGACCTTTTAATGGTAATAAAATATGTATTTAGTTTCTGATTCCTGAGTAGTACAATACAGTAGAAACACAATCCCAGCCAAAGATGAGGGAAAATATATGTAAGTACTTATGGTTTTTATTAGGTAAATACTAAAGCTGCAACATCTGTTTTTTTTTTTTTTTCCAAAACTTCTTCCAGGCTTGCTCTTCAAGTTCTTCTAGGCTAAAAAAAAAAAATCTTATTTTGTCATGTTATAATCCCTTTGATTATTTAGTTGGCTTTCTTGTAGATCTTGTGGTTTGTTCCTGCCAACTTTTTTTTTTTCAATGCTTTTTTCTTTGGGGTGGGTAGAGGGGATTTGTGATTACACAAGCAATTTAAAGTGACAGATTTTGACTAATGTGCAATCGCTTGCTTCTTAACATATTCAAATTAATCTTGTACCCGGCAAGTTACGTGTCGTTTGGCAAATATAAAAAGACAACAAAGAAAAAAGGGAAGACAATGTGGGGGGGAAAAAAAGCCTTCAATATTTTCCAAAAGCATTGGACCAAATGTTGAAATCGATCTGAAAATCCAAATATCTTCACACAACATCTGTAATTGTTTACAAAAATGGACTCGGATTGACATTTATTTAAAAATAAAAGTTTGCATCTTTTACAAAGTTTTTTTTTAAAGGGTTACTAAGAGTGTGCAGGTTTTACATAAGCAAGGAACGTGTTGGAAAGTTTCATTCAAACATGAAGAAAGTAAGTTTTTGATAGGTAGATAGGTTTAAGTATGATTGTAAGGTAATACCAATACTAAAGTTAGTAGTAAAGAAGGTGAGTAGGGTAAGTCAAAAAAAATGTTAGTGAGAAAGGTTATACTGTTGCGATTAATCAGGTAAGTTGATGTGAATTACGTTATTATGGTTAGCTAAGGAAGTTAATAGGGTTTTACAGGTTTTTACACAATTCTACAATAAAATAGGGTAGAATGTATTTTTATTATTTTTTTATTAAAAGGATCTGCTTATCCAGGTTTTGGCTCAAAATCTACAGCTTTTATGCTCTCACCGTTATAAAATTTGCCTTTTTGCTCCCAGACATATCTGTAACTCTTTGAGGACAAGCGAATAAGAGGATTTTTTTTTTTCCTTTTTCCAAAGTATTTTATAGGTCGATTTTTCCACATCCTGTTTTTAATAGATTAATGATAAAATAGAGGTGCAATTTTAAACATGTAAATTACAGCTGAATGTCTCTGCCAGCTTTGCACATCTAGAGAGTGAAATTTTTGCTCATTCTTCTTTGCGAAATAGCTCAAACTCAGTCAGATTGGGTGAAGAGTCTCCGTGAACAGCACTTCAAGTCTTGCCACAGATTCTCAGTTGGATTTAGGTCTGGACTTTGACTGGGCCGTTCCAACAAATGAATATGATTTGATCTAAACCATTCCATTGTAGCTCTGGCTGTATGTTTGGGATGGTTGTCCTGCTGGAAGGTGAACCTCTGCCCCAGGCTCAAGTCTTTTGCAGACCTTAACAGGTTTTCTTCTAAGATTGCCCTGTATTTCCCTCCATCCATCTTTACACCAAGTCTGACAAGCGTCCCTGTCCCTGTCCCTGCTGAAGAAAAGCTTCCTCACAACATGATGCTGCCACCACCATGCAGTGTGTTCATTTTTCCCGCCACACACACACACACACACTATAGCGTTTTGCATTTAGGTAAAAAATTTTGGTCTTATCTGACCAGAGCACCTTCTTCCACATGTTTGCTGTGTCCCCCACATGGCTTGTCACAAACTACAAACGGAACTTCTTATGGGTTTCTTTCAACAACGGCTTTCTTTCTCTCAATCTTCCATAAAGGCCAGATTTGTGGTGTGCACGACTAATTCTTGTCCTGTGGACAGATTTTCCCACCTGAGCTGTGGATCTCTGCAGCTGCTCCAGAGTTACCCAGGGCCTCTTGGCTGCTTCTCTGATTAATGCTCTCCTTGCCCGGACTGTCACTTTAGGTGGACGGCCATGTCTTGGTAGGTTTGCAGTTGTGTCCTACTCTTTCCATTTTTGGATGACGGATTGAGCAGCGCTCTGTGAGATGCTCAAAGCTTGAGATATATTTTTTTATAACTTTACTCTGCTTTAAACTTCTTCACAGCTTTATCCCTGACCTGTCTGTCTGCCCTGATGTGTTCCTTGGGCTTCATGATGCTATTTGTTTACTAATGCCCTCTAACAAACCTCTGAGAGCTTCATGGAACAGCTGTATTTATACTGAGGTTCAATTACACACAGGTGGACTCTATTAACTAATTAGGCGACTTCTGAAAGAGATTGGTTCCACTGGAGTTTAGTTAGGGGTGTCAGAGTAAAGGGAGCTGAAGACAAATGCCTGCCATACTTTTTCATATTTTTATTTGTAAACAAAACTGTAAAAGATTATCATTTTCCTTCCACTTCACAATTACTTGCCACTTTGTGTTGGTCTATTCTAAATAGATCTCAATACACAATACATTTACATTTGTGGTTGTAACGTGACAAAATGTGGAAATGTTTAAGGGGTGTGAATACTTTTGCAAGGCCTTGTAGTTATATATATTTTTTAGTTCTTTTTCTACATTTTCTTGTTTCCCTTGGCCTGGTTTTCAAGTAAAAACGCTTCAAACGCTAAAAAAGGTTACACAGCCCAAACTGGGAAGTTGTTTGAGTGACTCTTCCAAATCATCCATCATCCCGTGATTGCCGGACGCAATTAGTAATTCTCCAGACACCCGATTAAAAGCGCTGCTTACCGATACTTTGAAATGTGTTCCAATGTAAAAACGCCTGGTAAATCAGAGATGTCTATCTGAATAAGACTGAGCCACCCTGATCAGACCACCCTGAGTTTGCTAAGCAAAATCCTGGTGTGGAATTTCCCAGTGGTGCAAACGAGTCTTTTTCGAAAGAAAGCAGAAAAAAGAATCCACCTATAAGTGTTACCTGGGAGCCTAATGCGATTAGCTCTGAGTTTCAGTGCGGTGATTCAGTCTTTTGATATTTCGCCTAGATCTGGTCCGTGTGTCTAGACAGTGCACATTCGTAACCGCACGTGACCCGTGGACTGTCTTTAATACGAATGCACTCGTTGCCCTCAAATGACCTGAATACACACCCTGCTAGGTTTACAAACATTCCTTTTAGCGTTGTCGTCGTCTGTTCCTCAAGTCTGATATACCGAAGTTTTACACTATTAAGCACTACGTACGATAATAATAAAAAAATCTATCGTTTTCACGTTGAGAAACGTGATCATAAATGCTTACAACGTCTTTGTTATACATTAGATAGATATGTTGTGGCTTCCTCTTATTGGGGAAAACACGTTGAGACGAAGCGACGTGCTGATCTCGATCTTCTTAAAAACATCACAGATAACATATGACGTGACTGAGATGTGTGTGAAGGTGAAGAAGAATCAGCTGAAATGGCATCCTAAAAAAATGTAGAATAAAATTTCAAAATCATTTCAAAATCAAATCAAGCACACACACACACACACACACACACACACACACACACACACACACACACACACAGCCCACTATTATTTTAGGTCATTTAGTTAATTATCATCACCTCATATTCTAAGTCTAACTCAAAGCTCTGCCTGCCTCTCTACCTCACCTCCTTTGCAGCACCTCCGTCTTCTGAGAATGTCTCTCCCGGCCCTGATGAAGGCTCTCTGGGCAGTAACGAGTCCGTCTCCTCGCAGTCCTCTACGGCGTCTAACTCGGAAACCCCCCCGGAGAAGACCAAGCATCCCCATGACAACACCGGGGCCATCCCACAGAACTCTGGGTACGTACCTGAATGTGTTTTTATAAATTGCACATTTAAAAAAAAGAACTCGTTTGATTGAATTATGCAAAACCTTTTATTTTCTTAAAAATGTTTATTGATTTATTTCTTATTATTCTATATAGTGCAGTTTATCTGTATTGAAGTTATGGTCTGAATACCCAGCCATCTTATTTACTGTATCTGTCTCTGTGTGTGTGTGTGTGTGTGTGTGTGTGTGTGTGTGTGTGTGTGTGTGTGTGTGAATTTTTAATCTACATAGATTATCAAGGGGACTTGAGTAGTTTTTGGGATATGTCAGACACTCACCTCTCACACTGGCTTTATGAATAATGAAGCTGTTTTCATTCCCATGTCCAGTTAGTTCAGGGGCTGAGTTGCTGTTTTTTCTTTTCTTTTTTTTTTTTTTATTTTGGTTCAGGAGAATTTTTTTTAGTTTCCCAAATTCTCTGCAACTGTCTGTCTGTCTGTCTGTTTGTCTTTAAGTGGCTTGATGCTTGGGGCATCTGGCCAGAGCTGAATGCTGATGTAGAAAATTTATCTCACTGTCGTACCTGCAAGGATTATTTTCATGGATTTTTTTTAGATTCTTTTTTTTTTTTTTTCCATCTTTCACATTTGATTTATTCGACTAAGTTTCCTTATTCAAATAAAGAATAAAATGGTAGTCAGAAAGAGTTGCATGATGTACTAGCCTCGGATTAGTAAATAAGGAAAAACAATTTTCCAAAGTCAAAACCAGTTCTATGGTAGTCTCCTGGACTTAGGTTGGTCAAATAAAAAACAACGGTAGTCAGAAGTGGTCACATGTTAATATCCGGGTGGCTGAGATAGTCCATAACTGTCACATGATAATATACTTGTGTCCGAGATAGTCCAAAGCGTTCATGTGTTAATATACTGGTTTCCGAGATAGTCAAAAATATTTATGAATACTTATGAATACTTATGAGTTTTCAAAGATATTCAAGAATGTTTATGTGATAATATCTTGGTTTCTGAGATAGTAGAAAACATTTACGTGACAATATCCTGGTTTCTGAGATAGTCAAAAACATTCACGTGACAATATCCTGGTTTCTGAGATAGTCAAAAACATTCACGTGACAATATCCTGGTTTCTGAGATAGTCAAAAGCATCAAGTGATAATATCCTGGTTTCTGAGATAGTCAAAAACATTCACGTGACAATATCCTGGTTTCTGAGATAGTCAAAAACATTTACGTGACAATATCCTGCTTTCTGAGATAGTCAAAAACATTTACGTGACAATATCTTGGTTTCTGAGAGAGTCAAAAACATTCACGTGATAATATCCTGGTTTCTGAGATAGTCAAAAGCATCAAGTGATAATATCCTGGTTTCTGAGATAATCAAAAACATTCACGTGACAATATGCTGGTTTCTGAGATAGTCAAAAACATTCACGTGACAATATGCTGGTTTCTGAGATAGTCAAAAACATTCACGTGACAATATCCTGGTTTCTGAGAAAGTCAAAAGCATCAAGTGATAATATCCTGGTTTCTGAGATAATCAAAAACATTCACATGACAATATCCTGGTTTCTGAGATAGTCAAAAGGATCAAGTGATAATATCCTGGTTTCTGAGATAGTCAAAAACATTCACGTGACAATATCCTGGTTTCTGAGATAGTCAAAAACATTCACGCGACAATATCCTGGTTTCTGAGATAGTCAAAAACATTCACGTGACAATATCCTGGTTTCTGAGATGGTCAAAAACATTCACGTGACAATATCCTGGTTTCTGAGATGGTCAAAAACATTCACGTGACAATATCCTGGTTTCTGAGATAGTCAAAAACATTCACGTGACAATATCCTGGTTTCTGAGAAAGTCAAAAGCAGCAAGTGATAATATCCTGGTTTCTGAGATAGTCAAAAACATTTACATGACAATATCCTGGTTTCTGAGATGGTCAAAAACATTCACACGACAATATCCTGGTTTCTGAGATAGTCAAAAGCATCAAGTGATAACGCACAGGTTTCTGAGATAGTCAAAACCATTTATGTGATAATATTCTGGTTTCTGAGATAGTCCAAAGTGGTTAAGTGATAATATCCTGGTTTCTGAGATAGTCCAAAACATTTATGTGACAATATCCTGGTTACCGAGATATTAAAAAGTGTTCATGTGACAATATCATGGTTTCTAAGAAAGTCTAAAGCAGTCATGTGATAATATACTGGTTTCTGAGATATTCAAAAACGTTTACATGATGAGTACAAAACAGTCACACACTAATATACTGGCATCCGAGACGGTTAAAAGCAGCTACGTTCCTGGTGATATCCTGGTCTCTGAGATAGTCCAAAGCAGTTATGTGATAATATACTGGTTTATTAGACAGTCATAAACGTTCACCTGATAATATACTGGTGTCGTAGATGTCCCAAGATTTCGGGAATGCTGAACAGGAAGTTATTGTAGATCATTTCTTCAAACTCAGCGGGAGAATTCCTGTCATCCGTCGTTCACCCTTTGAGGTAGACAGCTGACTGTGACATGCTGTAAGTTTGAGCTGATTAGTGAGGGTTTTTTATTTATTTATTTTTTATAGAAGTCGCTGATTAATTCCTTCCATCGTGATCGAAATGCCAGAAAACACTTCTGCAGCTGTTCCTAGACACGTTAAATCAGTAAATCTGAATCCACTCCACCTGTCTCACTCTGCCTCACTGCTGAAAGGTCAGACTCCTGATTAGCACAGCTGTTGATATGGCAAGTAAAGAATCTCCGGCGTCCCTCTTGTTGTAACCATGGTAACAAGGATGCAACCGACACATGTCCAAGAAGGATTCCTCAGATATTTTAAACCCACTGATGTCATAGATGATATTATTATTATTATTATTATTATTATTATTATTACTGGTACACACCAGGTACAGACAGGGGATGCTGGATTTGGACCGGTATTCTTGCCATGCCACGGAGAAAAAGTGTAATTAGTGCCTCGCCCACTGACATGCTGGTCCGGCAGCCTTGCCCACTCGATCACTCACTCACTTTGTCTCACTTCTTCACTCTGTCACTCCTCAGCTATCTCACACACTCATGCTTCAGTCTGTCACTGACTCACTCTCTCCATCACTTCATCCCCAAACAACAACATTCCAGTCTGCACACAGGCGTCTGTCTCTCCTATTTCCAGTCCCTGTCCTCCTCTTTATTTCTCTCATTCTCTCTTTCTCTCCTGCAAACTTCCTCACTGTTCAGAATCCCTCGCTCATTCTCTCTCTCTCTCTCTCTCTCTCTCTCTCTCTCTCTCTCTCTCTCTGTGCGTCATTTGTCACTTGGCCTGGAGTCATGATCACAGACGGGGCTTTGCTTATGTAACACTGCTTTCCTCTCCCTGTTTCCTTTTCCCTCTCTCCGTCTTTCTCTCTCTTTCTCTCTCATTTCTCGACCCCACTTGGTTAGTCTCTTTCTGTCTCTCTCTCTCTCTCTCTCTCTCTTTCTCTCATTGTTTTCAGCCTAAGCTAGTGCAGGAAATGGTGCACTGTAATGCAGTAAATCCTGCTTGTCTATGTGTGTGCGCGTGTGTTGGTGTGTGAGTGAAAGAGACAGGTGGCCGCGCTCCACTCACTGTAAACACGACTCGTGCGGCGAGGACATTCGGCTTATTTACTCGTCTAACGACCTCCCCGCTGCCGTCCACTGACTCACTGTAACACGCTGCCTGTACATCACAGCACACTTCTATATACAGTACGGCGCTAATGTTTACATCCCCCGAGGAGAAAACAGACAAATCTCATTCATAACAACAACACAGTGTCGGAGTTCGTCCTTATTATCACAACAGCAGGTTGCGAGTTCGAATCCCAGTGATGACACGGGAACCCAGGAATCTATTAAACAACCTGGCCATGATCTCTGGTTGGGAGGGTTTTTTTCGGTTTCATCTGTCAATCACAGAGATACAAGCCAATCGGGAGTTGGTGTCTGTGGAATAATGTGGAATTCTATGCTTTTGTACTTGTCATAATTTTTTTTCCTTTTTTTTTTGCATCAGTCCTTCTTACCTTATTCTGTCTTATTTACCTCATCTCATTTCATCTCATATCATCCTGTCTTGTGTTATCTCATCTCATCGCATCCTATCCTGTTTTCTCATCTCATCTAACCTCATCTCACCCTGTCTTATATCATCTTATCACATCTCTTTTTGTCTTCCAATATCATTTCATCTCATGCTGTCTTGTGTTATCTCATCTTATCCCATATTGTTTTCTCATCTCACCTCATCTCATCCTGTGACATCTCATCTCATTTTGCCTTAACCTATCTTATGGTATCTTCTCATCACATCTCACCCTGTCTTATCTCATCTTTTCTTATCTTATCCTGGTTTAACTTGTCTTATACTTTCTCAGATTCTGTTCTATCATCCCGTCTCATCTTCTCTTCTTTCTTTTTTTTTGACTTGCTTTATTTTCTATCTTATCTTGTCTTATATTATCTCACCCTGTTTTTTGTTATACTTTCATGGTTTGTCATGAGTAGTCCTGTCTTAACTTTTCTTCTCCTATCTTCTCTTGTCTTACCTTATCCTGTCTTATCTTATGGTATCTTCTCTTATCTCCTCTTGTTTTGTCTGTTCTTATCTTACCTAGTCTAGTCTCATTTTGTTAACTCTAGTTAACTTGTAACTTGTCCTATCTTATGCATGGTAGTACCTTATCCTGTCTTGTCTTGTAGTGTCTTCTCTTATTTATGCATGATCTTTTTTATTCTTATGTAGTCTTTCCTCACATCTAGTCCTATCTTGTTTTATCTTGCCTGAGTAATCTTGTCTTCTCTATTCTTGTCTTGTTTTCTCATTTCTTGTCTTGTCTAGCCATGTCATTTGTAATGTCTTATCTTGTTTAGTTTTGTCTCATGTCTTTTCCAGTTGTGTCTTATATTGTCTTATCTGACCTTCTCCTGTCCTACTCAGAATTGTCTCATTGTTTTTATCTTGTCTAAGTTGCCTTGTCTTATTTTATCCAGTCTTGTCGTTTCTTTACTTATTTTTGTCTTATGCAGTCCTGTCTTACCTTGTCAAACTACTCTTGTGTGACCTTGTAGTGTCTTGTCTTACCTAATCTTGTCTTATCTAGTTCTATCTTATGTGGCAGCGTCTTCATTTGTCTTGTCTTGTCTTGTTTTGTCTTGTCTTGTTTTATCTTGTCTAAATTTTCCTGCCTTGTCTTTTTTCCTAGTCTTGCCTTGTCTTGTCTTGTCTTGTCTTTTCTAGTCCTGCTTTGTCCTGTCTTGTCTTTTCTAGTCCTGTCTTATCCGTACCGGTCACGTCTCGTCCTTTTTCGGTCGCCTCTTGTGTGGTTTAGTCTTGTCTTGCGTTGTTTTGCCTTGTCTCGTCTTGCATTATCCTTTCTTGTCATGTCCACACTTGTCTTGTCTTTGTTTTATATCATAATATATTCTCTTATCTTGCTTTTGCGTTGTTTCGTCTTAATTGTTACAAAGCACCTGCATCATTGATGTCCTCCAAAACCATATCAACAACTATATGTTATTATTATTGTTTTTTTTTTAAATCTGTTTGTGTTGAACTTCTGCCGTACACGTGAACGAGCTGTTACTATAAACGATAACGTGTTACACATACGTTAATCTAAACCGCGGATTTGGGTTAAAGAGCTGCCATTGGCGAAAAAGACAAAACTGTCTGCGGACTGAGGACTCAGTGGGACGTGTTTAGTTGTAAAGCGAGCTGTACAGTGTGTTAGGAGACGGACGCGGCGTGTTTACTAACGAGTCGCAGCTCTCTATCTGGATCCTATATATCCCATTATAGCGGCCATATATATACTGTTTATGTATCCCATTTCCCTTGTACTTCCTCCAGAACCGAGGAACAGCAGCAGGTTAGTGTTTTGCATCCTCGTCTGTTATTTAAGTCCCGATTCTCACTTATAATCCGGCTTCAAATTGGGCTCGTGGTTAAGAATCGCCGTAATAAGGCCTCGTGGATGCGCTTCCAGCACGGCCGCTATTTTTACAGCCTCGAAATGAGAGCAATTTCCCTCGCTTTGGCTTAGTCGTAATTGTAAAAGCAATTTAAGGTAAAAAACCATTTTCCTCTTTAGTTCCGCCGGTTGCCGCAGCAACCGTATGGGAGGTTTTTTTTTTTGTTGTTGTTGTTTTAGGTTGAGGTCGAGGCTCTGATTCACTCGGGGTAAAGTGTAAGGTGTAATCGAGCACTGGGGCGTTTCCATAAGTACACTGAAGTTTTAAAGCTCTGGTGTGTGTGTGTGTGTGTGGGTGTGTGTGTGTGTGTGTGTGTGTGTGTGTGTGTGTGTGTGTGTGTGTGTGTGTGTGTGTGTGAGTGTGTGTGTGTGTGTATGTGTGTGTGTGTGTGTGTGTGTGTGTGTGTGTGTGTGTGTGTATAAAAGAGTGTGGTGTATGCATGTGTGTTTTTGCCAAGTGTCAAGCATGCAAGTGTACAGCAGTTTAGGTGTGTGTGTGTGTGTGTGTGTGTGTGTGTGTGTGGTTAATGAGTGGGTTTGGTGCACTGCAGCGCTGCTGAAGCTTCATGCTGATGTGCAGCAGCTGAGGACTCAAACACCCTGCTGCAGAGCAATAAATCACCCCCTCACACTCTCTCTCTCTCACACACACACACACACACACACACACACACACACACACACACACACACACACACACACACACACACACAGAGTTTCACTCTCTATAAGTGTTATCTCTCTTTTTTGTCTCCGTCTGACTTTATCCATGTGTCTTTATTTCAGACTTTCTCTGTAAACTTTATACACCTCCATGTTTTTACACGTCCCCCCCC
>JAAGKR010008427.1:0-28149 GCA_011419295.1 Clarias macrocephalus
GAGAGAGAGAGAGAGAGAGAGAGAGAGAGAGAGAGAGAGAGAGAGAGAGAGAGAGAGAGAGAGAGAGCGAGAGAGAGAGAGAGAGAGAGAGAGAGAGCATCTAGCTGCAGACGAGTTGTTATCTAGGAATCTGGCCCAGGTGAAAATCCACTTAGAGTTTTACAGAGAGCAGGAGAGGGAACCCCAGTGCTCTGCATATTCTTTTGCATGACACACACACACACACACACACACACACACACATCTGAGCGCGTGCCAGCAGCCCTCCATATTCACTCTCTCCACAGCGAGCACTTAAGAGCATTGCGACGTCTCACGATGGGAACAGACGGCAGAACAGAGAGGCCATGAAGAAACGAGAATAATCCTTCCCAGATGCTCCAAGTGCACACACACACACACACACACACACACACACACACACACACACACACACACACACACACACACACACACACACAAATACATAGAACATATTCTCCATAAACTATGTGATACTCACTGTACTGTATGTCTGCTTGCACTACAGACACTCTCAAATCCAAGGCCTTGACTTTTAAAACTGTACAACCCTCACCAAAGTTCGAACCATAACCCTACAACAGTGTTTAGGAAGGGATAATAATCTAATCAACATTTGAAGAACATTGAAGGACATAAGGGTTCTTTTTGTAATATTAACAGGTTTATTAGATAATTAATAGTTAACACAAAATGTTTTTGTACTGTTCTGCACTACAAAGTGTTGAAAATGTTAAATCAAATCTTTTTTTTTCTTCCCACACTAAAATTGTTTGTTAAGTCTACTTAAAGGATTTGATCAAATCTACAGCCTAAGGGCCTGGCAGCTACAGTGATTTTTTCTCAGAAATAAATTCACACAGAACCCTGTTCAGCAAGAGAACAACCTTTAATTGATTCAAATTTGTTTAACTAATATAATTAATACAGATAGTCCTCGACTTAAGAACATTCGAGTTGTGAATTTCCGCAGATACGAACAGATCTCAATTCTACTTCCGCTTCAATCGTAGAAGTAGCTCATGTGTGTTGTACGAAAAATAGACACTGCAGTGCACCAGATACCGATATTTACAATTATATACAATATTTTCAGTGTGTAAGTGAATGTATAAAATGTCTAAAGTCATTTATTGTATATTGTATATTGTATGTGTGTGTGTGAGGGGGGGTGATGGGGGGGGGGACTGTGGACGTTGAGGATTTTCAGAAATTAGGATTATTCACCATTATAAACCATGTTATGGTTTTTGGGTGTGGGGAAAGGGGACAGGGATTTAGTCAAGTGCATTGGTACAGTATGCTTTACATTGTATATTCATCTCAAAGGTGTATAAGACTCACTTTGTCAGACTTAAGAACAAATCAGACTTAAGAACAAATCGGACTTATGAACGTGCTCCCGGAATGGAACTCGTTCGTAAGTCGGGGACCACCTGTACATTAAGAATCTTTGATGCACTCTTTTTCTTCATCTCAAATTAACATTGAATTAATATGAAATTAACATTCCATTCACTCAGTCTGCGCCAGATGGACTACAGGGAGCCATTTATTTATCGAGTGTGTAAATGGATTATAAGGAACGTACAGTACAACTTAATGAGAAACGCCACCTTCACTTGAGTCTGCAAATTAATGAGCAATCAGCCTTTCAATAAGCTTCACTACGGAGTGAAGAAAGTGTTTGTTGCTTGGCGAGATTTGACTCTAAAACCCTGTACAAACTATTTGTTTTTTTTTGTATCCTGTATGAAGGCTGAAAAAACAAAATTAGAATAAAGTTGTGCAAACATAGAAAAACAGTCTGAAGTCTTCAAACACATTTTGTCTGTAGTAGGACAGTTATATAAAAGCAATATGACACTCGTATTCATGGGGTTGTTGAAGGTTGTCGCCAGAGCGCGTCCCCACTAACACTGGGCCATATTATTTATTGTGTAAGACAGTGGCATCGTTCGTTCAGATCATTCAGGGCTTCAGCTTCGATTAGTTTCATCTTGATGTTGAGGCGTTTTATAGTAAAGCGTCAGACAGACAGCAGAAATTTACTTGCACCCGGCATCCGAGGGAGGCAGGGAGGAATTAGGCGCCGCACGCAAAGCTGGAAGATGCAAGCGGCCAGACGTCAAGAAAGGCTCCGGTTATAAAAATAAAAAATAAATAAATAAAA
The DNA here is from genome assembly GCA_011419295.1 of Clarias macrocephalus. Classification (NCBI taxonomy): domain Eukaryota; kingdom Metazoa; phylum Chordata; class Actinopteri; order Siluriformes; family Clariidae; genus Clarias; species Clarias macrocephalus. The sequence continues at coordinate 2,195 of JAAGKR010008427.1, forward strand.
AAAACATTTATCCTTCTGGACTGTTTCAAGAAGTGAAATAAAGGTAAAGCGACTGGTGGCTAGTCAGGTTCTGGTTCCGTCGCTCCCTCAGTTCACTTCAGATAAAATAACCTTCACTGGCACGACCAGAATCAGAAACAGTCTTACCAAAGTGTGTCGTCTAGTTTTGACTGTAAGGGAACATAAACAGCAGGAACAGTGAGTTTAACAATATATGAATAAGAAAGAAAGAAAGCGTCCATGTAGGGAGAGACAGATTCAGAGGGATAATGCAATGTGTGTGTGTGTGTGTGTGTGTGTGTGTGTGTGTGTGTGTGTGTGTGTGTGTGTGTGTGTGTAAGAGACATAGATAATACAGTGGTGGCCAAACTAAGACAACATATCTCATGTATTATACTGTAGTTCTCCCTGTGCACTAATTACAGTGTCTTGCAAAAGTATTCATACTCCTTGAACTTTTCCACATTTTGTCATGTTACAGCCATAAACGTAAATGTATTTTATCGTTACTTTATGTGACAGACCAACACAAAGTGAACGGAAAATGATAAATGCTTTTCAATTTATTCTTTTTTTTTTTTTTACAAATAAATTTCTGAAAAGTGTGTTGTGCATTTGTGTTTTCTTCTTTGCAAAATAGCTCAAGCTCGGTCAGAGAGCGTCTGTGAACAGCCTGAGCCTGCTTTAAAAACTTCATCCCTGACCAGTCTGGTGTGTTGCTTGGGCTTCGTGATGCCGTTTTTTCACTAATGTTCTCTAACAAACCTTCCCAGAACAGCTGTAGTTTAAATTACACACAGGTGGACTCTCTTTACTCATTATGTGACTTCCGAGTAAAGGGTGCTGAATACAAATGCACGGGAATTTTTGTTTGTTAAAAATTTTGTGAACCATTTATTGTTTTCCTTCCCCTCACGATTATGTGCCATTCGGTCTGTCACAGAAAATCCCAACAAAATACACTTATGTTTGTGGTTGTAACGGGACAAAATGTGGAAAAGTTCAAGGGGTGTGAATACTTTTGCAAGAGACTGTCGGGGTGATAATTACAGTCAGATGGTTTAGTTAATGGATGGAACACATACAGTATGTAGCAGGACTTTTACTTTCTGAAGCCGGGGCATCCCCACTAGTCCCCCCCCCCCCCACTTCCCCCCACCCCCTCCCCGCTCCCCTGCACCAAAATGCCTAAAACTAGAGAACTGACTCTCTGCCCAGCCAGTTCCAGCTAGTTTTGAAAAATAGAGCACTTCATACTTAATATTAATTGTTGTGCAGTAATTTCACTGCATAAAATAACAAATTATTCTTATTATCTTGATTGTCATTATTATAAAAGTATTGAGTGTTGTTAAAACTTTAACTTTAATTTAACGTTTAAAGGTAATTTAACTTTTACCTCATTACTTTTGGCCACCAATATATTTATTTATTTATTTATTTGTTTGTTTATTATAAAGATCTTAAAGTTAGATAAAACTCCTTAACCTACTGATGCTAAACTTTCAAAAAAAAAAATGTAATACGAGAAAAAAAAAATTTTTTTAAGTTAGTTTAGACAATTTTCCTTAAACGTAAGTGGCACGGATGTGTGCCGGCGACACAGCATAGGCCAATGATGATTAAATAAAGTATATGTGCTTATATGGAATCCTCCTTCAAACTGTGCATTTGGGTTTTCAGATACTGTATTTAACGTACAACAAAAGTTATCATTACTTTTATAACGTGTAGATTTTACAACTACCAGAATATGGGTATGATGCCAAGCGCTCAAAATGAGCACATTATTATTTTTTAGTCACAGAAACAAATGAAAACGACCACAAAAACACACGATCATGTGTATCTGTGATGTTTCTTCGCCTGTATGATCCATTAAAAAATATTTTTTATATGTGTAAAATGTTTGTATAGTTGGTTAAAACAAAATAAAATTCAGTTTATCATATTGCCTATTTTATGCAAAAAAAAAAAAAAGGATACGTCACTTTATACTGCACAATCCTGAGCCCTAAATATGTTTTTTTTTTTTTAACACAGCAAAACAAATAATGTCTAATCTGCTCTGAGCTTTAAGGGCTACGGTTCGATCATTTGTCACCGTTTGTGTACCTCACTGACTAGTGAAATGATTTTTTCTCATATCCCAGTTAGGAAGCTGGGGTCAGAGCACAGGGTCAGCCAGGACACAGCGACCCCGGGACTAGACAGGGTTCAAAGCCTTGCTTAAGGGCTCAACAGTGCAACATGGTGGTCAGGGGGCTTGAACCCCTGACCTTCCTGATCAGTAACCCAGAGCCTTAATTATGTGAGCCACCACTGCCCCGAAACGTTGATGGGGCAACTCCACTTCTAACGCCTCTTTCTTTTTTTTTTTGTTAATAAGTTTTCCTCTTTGTCATAGTGAGAAATATATATATACTGTATAATATTCAATATTTTTCAAGACCATGTTTGCTTATGTTTTGTTGTATAATCCATGAGCGGGCTGCTTTTTCCCTTTGGGATTAATGAAGTACTTTATCTATCTTTTTGATTGTATCATTTTTATTGGGTGTAAGCGTTTTCAATTTGGTGTATATATACCTGATCTGCCTGTCACTGGCTTGTGGGAGGAGATCAGAGTATCTGGAGAAAATCTACCAAGCACAGGTAGAGAATACAAACCCCACACAGACTCTGAGGTGGGAATCGAACCCGAACGCAGGAGGTGCGAGGTGACAGTACTAACCAGTACACCACCAGTACATCATCGTATATGATGAATTAGTCAAAAGTTCCCATAAACACATAAACCTTAAACTTTGTGGAAAGCCTTCACATTAGAGTTGAAGCTGTAATAGCTGCAAAGGGGGGCGGGGCCAACATCATATTTAACCCTATGGATTAAGAACTGGATCTTAACTGGCAAATACTTTTGACAATATAGTGTATATACGATAGATAGATAGATGGGTAGATGGATAGATGGATAGATAGTTAGATAAGGTATAGTCAGAAAAGGTTCCAAGTGTCCTAACTATTGCAGTATAATTATATAATTGGCCCTTAAAGAACCCTTGGAGACCCTTGGAGACCCTTGGAGAATGTTCCCCTGCCCCAAAAAAGTGCATCTATTCATTAACTGGTTAAGTGCTCAGTACAGTACTTACAAAAAATAATGTAATTCCTGTGACTTGTCAATGTGTTTACCCTGTTTTCTATGGTTTCATATGTTTTTAGTCTTGTAAAACGGTTCTGTTATGGCTGATAAACTCTTAGATTCTACATAAATTTTTCCACTGGAGGTACGACTGAAAGTTTAAGAGCCCTATATTTTCCATATTCGGAGCCCTCGCAGTTTGGGATGGGTCCAGTTTAGATGCTGTGTCTGGGTTTCACTCTGTGCAGTTCTTCACCAGTTCTTTACTACGTGTTCGTGTCTGTTTGTTTAGGATGTTCTGGTTCCCTTCACCCAGTCTGTGCTGATTAGACGCGTCCCGTCCGGCACGTTCCCGCATCATGCGTGTCTGCAATCTTGCTTCATAACACCTGAGAACTTTTCTAATCCAGCATGAACAGAATCTTTCTTCTTTATTGCTCTTTCCACTTTCAAGATCATACCAGAATTCCTGGTTCTATTTTGGGAACAGTTTCCATCCTGATTCGGAGTTTCTGATGCTGTACACGCGCATTAATGTAACACACCGCAACACAAAAGCACATCATTTCTTTTCTTTTTTTTTTCTTTCAGTCTGGCCAGCTCATTACTTCCAGCCTGGACTAAATGACAAAATTCTTCTTCGGTGCCAGGAAAAATCTTTCAACCATAACGCACACTTGCACACTTGCGCACACACACACACTTTCAGAAGGGAAGGCATCACCGAACAAGGTGTCTCTTTAATGCCTTTCAGCTGCTCAAACAGGCAAAGCTTTGTGTGCGTGTGTGTGTGTTTGCGTGCTCACATCATGCCTGCTGAGCTCAGATCATCAGAACTCGCACAGGTAACGCAGACACATCTTTACTTCGTATTGTGTGTGTGTGTGTGTGTTGTCATAGGTGCAGACGTGCAGACAGGACTTTGGGTTAACAAGGCGTCCAGGGATCACACTGCCACATTCAGGCGTTGAGATTCCCTTGACCCGAACTGTCACCACTTTCACACACACACACACACACACACACACACACACACACACACACACACACACACACACACACACACACACACACAAAGGGCATAACTTCGAGATTCCAGCGTATCCAACCACGTTCTGTCCATTTTCCCAGCAGCTCTGGCTGAAGCTGTGCCACCCGGAGCGGAACGACGGAAACATACAGTGCCAGCCTTGCAGGTCTTGGCACGGAAAGTGAGGATTAGATGATGAAAGGACAGAATCGGAGATAGAGATTCACACAAACAAGTGGAAAAAGGACCGAGGAAGCTTTGCACAGCTGAGCGAGTTCAGTCACATGATCAAATAGAAATGAAAGGAATTATTTCTACAGTTTAGGAATCAAAGCAATTCTAGTACTATAAGTGTCTTGGGAGGAAAAAGTGTGTAATGGTGTTTATTTCACAGCTCCACAGTCTCTGCTCTGATCTCGACTTTAAGTTCCGGGTCTGATCCTCGTGTTCTCCACATGTCAGGGTTCCCACCTTACGCCTGGGGTTCCTGGGATCCACCACGACCCTGACCGAGTTATCGCAGAAGCAGGAGATACTGTAACAATCATTACATCATCATCATCATCAGGTGTTAAGGAGTTGGACTATAGATCAGAAGGTAACAGGTTCAAACCCCAGCATTGAACCCATGACCTTCTCATCAGTACCCTACAGCCTTACCCATATGAGCCAACACTGCCCCCGCTACATTATTTTTATTGGATATTTTTCCTTATATGAAATTTCTTTTTATTTCTGAACCATCCATCCATCTAGGAACCTCTGCAGTCCAACTAGGGACCGTGGAGGCCAGTGGCGACTGCTGTATTTACTGTATTTGACCCCCAGTCAACATTCACACTAAATTCGATATATTCATTTAAGTCTTTTGACTGTGGGAGGAAACCGGAGTACCCGGAGGAAACCCACCAAGCACTGGGAGAACATGATTTCTGAACCGAGATAGACTAAAACCTTAAACTTAACCTAATTTCCTCTTTGGCTTCATCTGGCATCAGTGGTCAACCAGAACCTTCTCAGAACGATCGCTGCACTAAATTAGGAAACCATCTCATGATCAAGCGTCGAACATCAGTTCTGACAAACTGCATTAGGAAATGTTAAGCGTTCTCATATTCAGTGTGCTGTGAAGTCAGACACCATCTATTAGAGCGTTCATACTTTTATATACATTCCTGCCTACAGATCCAGACTTTCGGGCGTTCCTGTATGGTAGCTGTAATGCATAGCTAAATACTATTATTATATACATTTCAAGAGTTAAAGAGAGTTTTCTTGGCAGCGCCGGTGTAGTTTTTAGCACTGATGCCTTGCACCTCTAGGGTCTGGGTTCGATTCCCGCCTCGGGTCTGTGTGCATGGAGGAGGTGCATCTGACTTTCTTTCGTAGAAAAGTTTAAGTTCCTTATGGAGAGTCAAACTTTTAATGTCTAAGTATCACAAAGTCATGGCTTAAACCTGCTATGTTTCCAAGAAGTGGATGGTTTCTCCTTTATTTCCGATTCCTTTCAAAGTTTCCTCCTCAAGGACTATTTTCATTCTCACTGTTTATTCTGGTTCTAAATCTACATAAAGCTGCTTCCTGACATTACCTTGTGTAAATTATACTGTAAGCTGTAAAGTGTGTGAAACAAGGTGTGACACTTTTAACTGGAATTCTCTTCATAACATGAGTACTGCATGGTATACTGGATAGTATGCTTGTAATGTCATGCCTTTTCCAGAAGAGGGCAGTGTAACAAAAAATGGCCCAGTTCAAAAACTTTCTATTAAATACTGAATTTATGCTATAAATCGTGTGTTGTCTTTGTGGAAGTATTTTTGTCTTTGTGTGATCATCTTTCATCATCTCAACCATGTCATCTAAAAAGATTTAAAAGCACAAAATTTAAGCATAAATTTGAAATCTGCAAAAATAAATAAATAAAATAGACTGGAACACAAAGTGTAATGTTATTTTATAAAAAATATATATTTAAAATTTTTTTTAAGGATTTAAATGATTTCAGGTGAGATTAAGTGTAAGATCCTTTTTAAAGATTTAATGTTTTCTGTTTTTTGTTTTCTGCTTTTTAGGCTCAGACTCAGCATGTTGCACACAGATGAGTAGCTGTTGACCAGCCGTCAAATCCTGCAACAACTTTGTGAAAAAAAAAGGGGGAGAAAAAATGCTGAAAACAAGATGGCTGGATTTTCTCAGTGTGAACACGTAAAGAAACCGAGGCCACACTGTGCGATCAGGATTTTCCTGAATTTTAAGTTCGTTTATAGGGCGTTTTTTAAATCCATGATAATGAGATGATAAGAGCGACTCAGCAGGGTGTGTCTCTCTCATGATATCTTTCCCGAACCTAAATTTCTGATGTTTTTTTTTTTTTTTTTTTTGCATAAAAGATGCGATCTCCTTAAACGGCATCAAAAGAGTTATTTTGTAATAAAGTGTTTAGATTCCTTTTTTTTTTTCTCATCAAAATGGGCCATTTTCACTCGGTATTCAGCCCTATCTAAAGATCACTATACAACGGCACTTTTAGTGCTTTTAGTCTGTCCAGCTCTGTACACTCAAACAGATCAGCTTTCAAAACTTCAGAGTTTTTGTTAATATCACCGTCATGAAATTGTGCAACTTTGCATCCAACATTTCCACTTAAATTTACAGCTTCCCGGATTTCTCATTAACATGATGCTAAAATTTGCTGGAAAATGGCATGTGAGAGAAAAAAAAAAAACACTTCTTGAATTCTCAAGTGTTAATTCGATTGAAAGAAATGTAAGAAATGAAAATAAAATGTAGTCATGTGCTTCTCGACCTGGGCCTTCTGAAAGATCTGTTTAGAGGAACCACCGTCTGATTCTACGTCTAGACGAGGTGTTGCTCAGTTAATTTCACTGAAGGGAAATTAACAAAATATTTATCATGGATTAATAGCTACATGTTTTACTTGTTTAACTTTAAATTAACAAATGTTCCGTCCGTTTCTGGTGTCACAGTAGCTTAGTCATTTGTTTGCAGGTTCTCCCCGTGCGTGGTGGGTTCGCTCTGGGTACTCCGGTTTCCTTCCACAGTCCAAAGACATGCGGAATAGACTAATTGGAATTTCCAAATTCTCCATATTGTCTGGTACCCCGAGCGCCTTGGGATTGGCTCCAGGTCTCCCTGTACATGATGTAGAGGTATGAGTGAGTAAGGATGGTCCATATCTTCATTTAGGTTTTCTTTTGCATATCTGTGCACTTGTTCTAAAATACTTTGTCTGTGTCTACGTGTATAATCAGATTCGCTTCAAATAGGCCTGTCTTTCTAAGGGTAAAACCAGACGGACAGTTCCCACTATTCCTGTCTTCCATTGCACGATTCCTTCAGTCCCTTCTTTCATGTATGTACGCATCATATAATTTAGCTTTTCCCCTTCTGTATGTTTAAACAGACTATGGCTTTTAACCAACTGTATATTGCAGCTCATAATGTTTACTTTTAGCGTCGAAGCATGCCTGAAAATAATACAGTAAAGAATGATTTAAAAAAGAAGAAAAAAAAAGAAGAAGAGTTTCTGGCTCTAATGCAAATGACACTTTATATGAATGTGCTCATTTTAATGTTTAATGTCATCGTTTCTGTAGGTACAGATCATCCAGAGGGACTAAAATGTAGTTACAAGCAAACAAAAAAATAGTTAATGCATAGCCTTAAATTGTACATGAATTAAGGCACGTGACTTCACAAAGTCAAGCGATTGAGAAGAATCATGATGTTCAATTCAGGACAATCTGGTGTGCTCTAATATAAAACAAACAAAAAATAATAATACTTTACTGTTTAACACGGAACAACGCAAAATTGCCAATCTGAGGTCAAGTTTTCTGTACTGAGATATATTATTATTTATTCTAATATAGAAGGAGATATTTCTAGAATTAAGCTTGTTTTGGTTATTTTTTTAGTAGCATGACGCATTAAAGTTTTTGTTTATTTAACTTCAAAAGGGATAAAAGACGTTGGTGAGGGAGGGATTGTTTATAGCTGCTATAACATAAGAGAAACAAATTTTATTTCACAAATGTTCCGCTACATTAAAACGAACTACAAACTATTTTTAAAAGAAAAAATAAATAAATGTAACATTTTTGTTACTCATTGTGAAAGCTGTGAAAATAAATTTGATATAGATTCCTGAGCACTGATTTTTGAGTGGTTTATTCCTTCCTTATTCCTTTTTTTTTTTTCAAAATTTTTTTTTATTGTATCAAATTTAAAAAAGTTCTTCAAGATATAATCTGTAAAATTAATTAGATATCAGGTGTATTTTAATCTGTTTTAATCCAACCAGATCGAATGCCATGGCACTTGTTAATGATGATAATGATGTGGAAAAGCTATGGAAAAAAAAAAACATAAAAAAAAAAGATGTGTGGCATGTCTTTGATCACGTGACTAGAGCATATCCCTTCCAGCATGCACCTGAAAAAGAGGTGAGTAAAATATGTTATGGACGGTATTATATTTGGTACATGCACTTGAAATGAATAAAAATAAAAATAAAAGGAGTAAAAAAATATATTATGATGTGACTTTAATATTATATTTGTTAGATTTAAATTAAAGGATTGAAAATATGTTTGTCTGCTACAATATGATTAGCAAATGTCGCAAATAATATAGTAACAAATTGCAAACAATAATATAAAATTTAAAATAAAAAAACACTTTTTAACTTTTACAGCGAATGTATTTTGTTTGATGTGCACTTTAATGTCACACTATAGTCACTAAGTTATACACTGTGTCCCGTTTGATCTAAGATGTCGCAGTGATTGATGTCCTGTATGCTGATCACACTATCTCGGTCTCAGTGGACTCGAGCTCGAGACTTTTTTTTTTTTTTTTTTCAAGGCGATGTCGAGGAAGCACCGCGTCCTAATCGTGTTTGCCCACATGTTTCATTTCCTAAATCTACCGGTGTCAACACCCATTTACACACACACACACAGACACACACCCCAGATGTTTTGAGGCTCTGGCTGGCCCTGGAGAGCCGGAGCGCGTTTGGAGATGGCGCTGTGCGCAGAGTGCAGGCTGCGAGCGCAGACCGAAAGTTGGCTCTGAACAAGCGCGCGCGCGCACATACACACACACACACACACACACACCTCGAACACGGAGTGGAGTTTCTGCTTGGATTGATTACACTGCAACATGCACACACACATACACACAGAGGATTTGTGTGTGTGTGAGTGTGTGAGTCAATGTGTGTGTGTGTAATGTAAAGGAGAGAACTTTGCTGAAGTTTTTTTTTTTTTTTTTTTCCGGATGTTTTCCCCGAGCGGAGAATGAACGCGGAGGGCGAGAAGGACGCGCAGGCGCCGCGCAAGCACCGACTCATGTCCGCCGCGGCCGCGTCTGCCGCCGGTCCGGGTCGCGTGCCGAACGGCGTCTCGCTGGTGCACTGCTTCATTTGCGGCAGCGGGGTGACGCCGGGGAAGGAGCTCGAGCTGCGGGTGAAGTACCGGCACGGGAGCGCGCCTTTCTTCCCGTTCCTGCAGGGCCAGGAGCCGGCACCGGGCGCCGCGGAGATCGACGCCGACGGGAACGCGCTGGTGTGCGCGGTGTGCCGCTGCTTCCTGTGCGAGCAGTGGAACGCGTTCGAGCGCAGCCGCACGCCGCTCGACAAGCGCGTGTACTGGCTGAAGCGACCGCACCAGTGCGACGCGCGCCGCGCGCCCCGGGACTGGAACGCCGCCGCGGACACCCGACCGTCCGTCAGCGGCCACGACTCGGACTTCTCCTCGTTCTCGGATAACGACGCAGACTCGGATGCCGGAGAAAACAGAGCGGAGGTAGAGGAGACGGAGAAGTGCGTCGGTAAGGTGTCCGGTGCGGCGCTTGAGGACGGCGGCGGCGGCGGCGGGATGAAGCTCGGCTCCGATGCGCACAGGGTCGCCGAGAGCGCGCGCCTGCCCGGCTCGCTCGTCATGATGAGCAATCACGTGTCGCGGTTTCAGGGTAACCTTCCATGCCAGAGCCCGCCCGGTGACGACGCGCCCACCTGGAGCTCCAGGCTGCAGGAGCTCCTCTTCAGCCCCGGCGGCGCGCGCTGCAGCACAGCCAGAGCGTCCGGGCTGTGCGACTCATCTGACGGCGACGAGATCAACGTCACGAGCGATGAGGACGAGGGGAAAAGCAAGGAAACGCACGCGGGGCTCCAGATCCAGGACAGGCACGTGTGTTACATCTGCGGCAGCGCGCTTGTCCCGGGCGTCCGCTTTGAAGTGTGTGTACAGAAGCAGGAGAGAGCTGCCACTGAGCCTTTCTTCCCCTTCCTGTGGCTGCACACGCCTCCGCCAGGCGCTCTGCCGATAAGCCCAGGGGGCCGCACGCTGGTCTGCGCCAGCTGCCATGCCTCGCTCATGCAGCAGTGGCAGGGCTTCGAGCTGGCGGATGTACCTGTCCTGCAGCGCCTTTACGTGGTGCCAGTTGACCTGGGTGCCAGGACGACGTCGCCCGATATGGACAGCGTCAGGGTTTTCCCTAAAAAGACTCGCCCCCTAACTTCTAAACATCCACCTAGGGAGGCCTGCTATTTATGCGGGCAGGACTGCGCCCAAGACGTCAGGGTGGCACATTCCCGTGCCGGGGTAGGCAAAGCCCGTGGTGCCATGTACTTTCCCTTTATCAGCCTGCTTCCGTGCCCGCCGAGTGCCCGAAGCATGCAGGACGGCCGAGTGCATTGCTGCGCCACCTGTTACACCATCTTGGAGGACATCTGGACAGCATACCGCCTCTGCCTCAGCGAGGAGCTTATTACCTCCGTCAGCACCTTCCTCGGGAGATACCACCAGACCAGTACGGCAGGAGGAGTCTCGAGCAGCCTCGTCAGAGCGCAGGAGAGCGTTCCTGCTTCGCGGCACCACACCTCCGTGTGTTACCTGTGCGGGGCGGAGCTCTCTGCAGGCACAGAGTACCAGCTTCACGTCAATCCTCCTGGACGATGCGGAGAAAAGGAGCCTTTCTTCCCTTTCCTCACCGTGCACGCGCCGGCGCCTCGTGCCCGCCCGGCGGATGCCACCGGCCTGGTGACCGCTTGTTGCCTGTGCTATCATGACCTGCTGGCTCAGTGGGCGCAGCACGAGGCTGCGGGGTCGGGGCCCTCCAGCAGCCCCTGGTCACGTCAATACAACTGCGAGTCTTTTGTCTGCTTTTTCTGCAGGCGGGAGAAGAGAAGGGCGCTGGGGTTGAGGGCGGTCAGTGTCGCTCGGCTGCCCGTCTTCCTCTACGCCCCGCGGGTTAGCCACACTCTTGTGGTGGATGATGGGAAACAGCTCACTATAGGATCGTGTGTGGAATGTAAATCCATGGTGCTGGCTGGACAGAGCATGCAGCAGGACGGCGTGGACCGTGGGAGACCAGCAGGGACGAAGCAGAAGGTAGGAACACGTGGATGCTATATGGAATCTGTTTGGCTGAGTGTAAAAACTGGTGCTAAAGGAGATATAGGTTTGGAATTTGTGTGTTAAAACTTGTGTGAGCATTGATGGTACATCGCTGTATTTTCCATCTGTGGAGAGAACTCGCAAGAGCCAGGCGGTCAGGCTGCGATAAAGCTCGCGTTTGAGAAATAAATAAACAAACATTCGTAAAGGGGCAGCTTTCCTCAAACCAGTGTTAAAATGCAGCCCTGACAGCCAAGACAAGCTTTGTTTGATTCCTTTGGGGGTTTGTGCGAGGGAGGAAACAGAGGGTGTGTTCATAGAGGAATCCAGGTAAGAAATCCTAATGAAGCAGGGATTCACAGTTCATATAAGACAGACAGTGTGTGTGTGTGTGTGTGTGTGTGTGTGTGTATGGGAGGAAGTTGTGTGCTGTGAAGGATGAGCCTGTTTCGTTGTTTACTCCCTCCCTGATCCAGTAAGCTTTCCACTCGGATGCCCTGGAGCTCGGTGTCACGGATGCTCATCTCGCCCGAACGAAGGGACAACTGGAAGTGTGATGGAACGGAACAGGGTCAGACAGGTTACGTTTTTTGTTGTTGTTGTTGTTGTTGTTGTTGTTGCAGGAACAAAGAAACGAGGTGAAATTAGGAATGAGGAATAAGAGAGGTCGAAATAATCAGGGATAATCGGTGTATTTCTGTTCCAAGCTATTATCCAAATAGCAACTGTCCAGCTGTTTGGCCGACCGGTTAATTTCTGCTCTCTCTGAAAAAGCGCTTGATTAAGCTATTCTTGAGGTTGACACTAATGGATGAGAGAAGAAGAGCTGGAGGAAGTTAAAATGTCTTTTGCAGAGGTGTTTCGTTTGGAGCAAAGAAGGGTAAGATTGATTATATGGAAAGGTGAAAACGTAATCGAAAAAGTCTTTGGAAACACTGTGTTACACTAATCATTACAGGCAAAGAGAAGGAAAGAAAGGCATAATGTTGCTCCCAGCTGTGCGATAGAAAGCACTTTACTCCCACTAACCCTCTCACGTTCCAAACACAGCCATCTGAACGGCTGGAATCGAGCCAGAAGCTTTTTCGCGGGGTGTGATTGTGGGAATGGGGTTTTCCTGGACGGTAAGGTGTTCCTTCTCCGAGCCAAGTCATGATCTCATGGTTAATGTTGGTGGAGAGGAGGAGAGGAGGATGGAAAGGGGGTGGTAATGGTTCCCTTGGTGCGAGGAAACAGGTGCTGTGTCCTCTAGTGACATGCGATCTGTGTTTAAGTGCTGATATCACCGAGTGTCAGGGTCAAGACAGAACTTCTTTTATGCATCTCTTCTCTTCTCGTCTCATCTCATCTCGTCGCTTTTCGCATTCCAGCCTGTTTCTGATCAGGTGTTCAAGCCCAGAAAGTTCTGCTTTGCTTTAGTTTATGCACCTTCCTCACTTTTCTTGTCTTTGGCACGACGAGTGAGTCAAGTGTAAATTGGGTGTCGGTTCAGTGGTTACATCCAAATTAGCCGGTGTAATGGGAGACGCGCCGGACTCTGGTGCGAGTCTGAGGCTTTATATATAGGTGAGGACGAACTTGTTGGTTCCCTTCCATTAAAGAAATAAAATCCCGCAATGGTCATGTAAAGAATTTTGAACTGTGAGTTAACAAACAAACTGGCCTATGACTGATGAATGATTAGCCTCTTCACTTTATATTTAAGTTATATTTAACTTTTTAAGTTGAAATTTTTACATTTTTTTTCAATGAGGCCGCTGCACCTGCATGCCAACAGGTAGTTTGGCCGACTCCTTCTGAGTAAACTGCTTCAGCTGTTTCAGGTTTGAAGCGTGCCTCTTCCCCAGACTGCATGTTTCAGCTCCTTCAACAGATGTTCCATAAGATTTAGATCAGCACTTATAAAAGGCCTCTATTACACATAATACTCTCGTGTCGTGTTCTCAGCCATTCTTGGGTGTTTTCACCGGTGTCATTATCATGACTGAGACAGAGCTTTCTGACACTGGGCGTCACGTCCCGCTCCAGAATGCTTCGATAGTCTTGAGATTTCATTGTAGGCTGCACAGATTAAAGACACCCTGTGGGAGATGCAGCACAGCAGCCCCAGAACATCACCCAGCCTCCTCCATGTTTCACAGCACATACAGTAGGTATAGTTACCGTTACTATGAAAGTTTCTTTGTTGGAATTAGTCGGTTCTAGTTTTTTTTAGAGGAAGGTACGGTGGTGTAGTGGTTAGCACTGTCGCCTGGCACCTCCAGGGTCTGGGTTTGATTCCCGTGTGCATGGTGGGTTTCCTCTGGATACTCTGGTTCCCTCTGATTGGCGTTCCCAAATTGCCGCGTTGTGTATGTGTGTGCGCCCTACGATAGATTGGCACCCTGTCCAGGGCGTACCCCTCCTCGTGCCCTAAGTTCCTGAGAACCCCCGTGACCCTGAATACAGGATAAAGTGGTATAGACGATGGGTGAGTGAGTGAGTGAGTTTATTTGTCATTAATGTTTTTATTTACTTATTCTGTTGAACGAAGGCGACATGGCGGGGTGTCGTGGTTAACACTGTCGCCTCACACCTCCAGGGTCCGGGTTCGATTGCCACCGTGCTTAATGGGACTCCGGTTTCCTCCCACAGTCCAAAGAGATGCAGGTCGTTCTTTTTGAACGAGTCTTTAACGTGACTCAGAAGAGCGAGTAGAAGAATCGTCCGTTCTTTTTTCATGTGACTCCCATAGACGCTATGAAGTGCGATAGATTCAAAAGAACGGACGACTCGGACTAGAAGATACTGTATGAGAGGTGAGCTGCTCATTCTGTTTATCATAATATGTCCTTAGCTTAGCATTGTATAGCATGTGTTCATTACTGGAACTGTAGCCAAAATTTTGTAGACGTGTTGGGGGTCTGTTTATTGAAAATTTAACATTTTATTTTATTTTATTTCTGGTCAAAAGAACAAAATGAACTAAATGACTCAAAAAACGATTCGTTCATATTGATGAACGAAATTCAAAGAACCGATCACTAGTGTGAATGTGGCCCGGAGTTCCTACCACAGTTCCACATTCCCTAGTTGGACTACAGAGATTCCTAGATGGATGGATTGTTTGTGTAAAGCTGCTTTGCCACAATTGACAATTATGCAAATAACACTGAATTGAAAATTCTGTAATAAATAGATCATAAATAAATAGATCTTCATCTTCTATGCCGTTTATCCTGCAATTTGGAAAGGCCAATCCTATCTTAAAAATAATCTGCCTGTCTTTGGACTGTTGGAGGAAACCCACCAAACACAGGGAGAACCTGCAAACTCCACACACTCAGACACAAACCGCGAGGTGGGAATCGAACCCCAGACCCTGCAAGTGTGAGGCCACAGTGCTAACCGCTGCGCCGGTGGTTTAAGTTGTGCTAAACACAGTTGTAAGTTAGTTCACTGATCATTGTGGGTTTTTCTTTCTCTAACTAAAGAGAGAATTAAATATAAGACATTATTCCCTCTGTAAGAGTAACTTCAGAAACAGCAGAGTAAAACACGTTTTAAGAGAAACTCACTCCAGTAGAGTGTAGACTCTCGTAGTTACAATCCTGCTAGGACAAATCCAGCATGCTAGCTCAAGTCATGCTTTCTGGGTCATGTTCATGTAGTGCTGTTCATTAAACAGGTACCGCACATCTGTGTGTGTGTGTGTGTGTGTGTGTGTGTGTGTGTGTGTGTGTGTGTGTGTGTGTGTGTGTGTTCGGTGTTATATGGAAAGAAAAGCAACTACGTAGTGCATTCCTCGAAAAACTTAAAGGAGAGATGAACTCTTCAGGGATAAGCGAATTATACACGCTCTTAGACTTGCACTGAAGTATCCTCATGAGTGCAATCGAGCATGTGTGTGTGTGTGTGTGTGTGTGTGTGTGTGTGTGTGTGTGTGTGTGTGTGTGTGTGTAATTTTCGACCAGATGGATGATAAGAGGATGGCGTCAGGAATCTGTTTGAATGTGAAAATTTTTTACTTTGTAGTTCTCTCTCTCTCTCTCTCTCTCTCTCTCTCTCTCTCTCGCTCTCTCTCTCGCTCTCGCTCACTCTGTGTATGTGTGTGTTCTGTAACTAGAGTCGTCCCCTTGAATACACATTCTGCACTGGATGAGGTATTTGGAATGACAACAAAACCAACCATGCAGGCATTTTTTTAAAATTATTTTACTTTAGTGACAATAACATACTAAGACCCGCTTCTCAGCAGACGCTGTCACACCCAGACCTTCTAGCCTGCGGTTGTCTCAGATTCCGTACGTAATATAATACACACCGGTGCTGTGTTTGTGACCTTTCTCTCATTAATGTCGCACGAACAGACCCAGTCCAGGAAATACTACATTTCCCACGAGGACGTGTTGAGGGCCACAAACCCCGAGTCAGAACCGAGGGTCAAACCTGGAGCAGGACTCGGCCAATAACCACGATCGACTGTTTACTTAGTGTGTGTGTGTGTATGTGTGTGTGTGTGTGTGTGTGTGTGTGTGTGTGTGTGTGTGTGTGTGTGTGTGCTGATTCTGTACTAAACTTGTACGATAGAACTATTTACTCATACACTGACTAATACGGACATAAATCACTTCATCTGAGGCACGGTGGTGTAGTGGTTAGCACTGTCGCCTGGCACCTCCAGGGTCTGGGTTCGAGTTTGGTTGGACTGCCGTTAAACACAGATAGACTTCACTAAACCACACCACGCAAACTAAATCACATCACTCTCCAAACTGAGATTTCATCATTAAAAGGCCAACCATTACATCTGAATGAATGAAGTGCCATGCAACATCTGTCTAAGAAATTGTACATCAGGAGCACAGCGAATCTTAAATTAGGATGGACTTTTGCTTGGTGTGTACCAGAAATTGTCAACGAAATCACATGATGGTGATAAGAGTAGGTGGCGTATCGGTTAGCTCTGTCGCCTCACACTTCCAGGGCCAGGGGTTAGATTCCCGCTTGGGGCCTGTGTGTGTGTGTGTGTGTGTGTGTGTGTGTGTGTGTGTGTGTGTGTGTGTGTGTGTGTGTGTGGTGCACATGTTCTCCCCGTGCTTGGTGGGTTCCTTCTAAAGTTCAAAGACATGCTAATTGGCATCCCCAAATTGCCCGTAGTGTGTGTGCGCTGTGATAGATTGGCACCCTGTCCAGGCTGTACCCCACCTCATACCTATAGAAGATAGTGAATGAATGAATGATAATGAAAAGTTAAGCAAGGCAGCTTGGAAGGAATAGAACAGGTGTGAAAGAGTTCGCATGAACAAAGAAATGGCCGCGAATTGCTGCGTCAATGATGATACAGTATGGGTTTTACCGAGAATCTATAATCCATGATATATTGAGTGACTATTGGCCTTTACGAGTTCTTGTGTGACTCGTGCATATAAAATTTTTTCTTAAGTATAGAAATAAGAAGTTTCCAAACAATTTCATTTTAAATCAGCTGTACTATAAACAAAGGTGGTGCTAGTGCTTGGCACTGTGGACTTGTACCTCCAGGGTCGAGAGTTCGAATCCAGCCTCTGGG
The DNA here is from genome assembly GCA_011419295.1 of Clarias macrocephalus. Lineage (NCBI taxonomy): Eukaryota > Metazoa > Chordata > Actinopteri > Siluriformes > Clariidae > Clarias > Clarias macrocephalus. Next base: position 19,351 of record JAAGKR010008427.1, read on the forward strand.
TTTATATGCATGGCTTTTACATGTTCTGCCCCATGCTTGGTGGGTTTCCTCCAGGTATTCTGGTTTCTTCTATCCGTCCAACGTCATGCTGCGTAAGCTAATTGGCGTTTCCAATCCTACGTAATGTGTGCGTTTGTGCGTTTGTCTGCCCTGCGATGATTTGGCACCCTATTCATGGTGCCCCCCGAGTCCCCTGGAAAAGGCTCCAGGCTTCCCGAGACCATGAACAGAATAAGCGCTACGTAAGTGTTATATAAACAAAGTAAACGTTTAGTAAGCGTCTTCTTATATAGTGTTATAGAACTAAGTCGAACATAAGTCCCTAGCAAATCAATGCTGTTCTGTATAGTTCTGTATAGTGTTACTGCAAGTCTGTAGAGGTCTACAAATTTGAGTAAAGTCTCTACAGAACCTGTATCTCTGAAGCAAAACCTTTATAGAGTCAAAATGAAATTCTGTATAAATTCATTTCTAAACGGAGTCTTGTTTAGAAATGGATCTTCTGGGTTATAATGATTCTTTTTTTAATTGTCACGTCGAAAGCAGAAGAGAAACAGATTTGTGAGTGTGCGCTAAACATTGCATAGACTTGGAATATAGTCTCATCTAGTGAATGCTGCTTTTAAGCCTCTAGAAATACGTACGACACACAGGAGAGTCTTTTACATGTAAACCAAATAACACTTTACGTAAAGCATTCTGGCATCACTTCATTCTAGACGTGGCTTTCGATTGAGTATTTCACACGAGTTGTGACGTGCAATTATCAGTTTAACAGTTTAATCAAGCTCTCACTCTTTCTCACCTCTTTAGAAGGTGCTTTAAATTAGAACAGGCTACAGGGGATTAGCCTTAGCCGACTAGCATTAGCTTGTTGAAACCTGGACAGAATTGGGCAGGAAATGGAAAACTCCCCCAAATCCATAAAGTGGTGTGTGTGAGAGCATTTGGGCTTCTATGGCAGGTTACGGCATTGTTAGCTAATGAGTGGTGCACCGACGTGTAACAGTGTGCTGAATCTCCCAAATAAGATTCTAATACCAAAAACTCATCCAGCATTCAAGATGACGAGAGCACAGGTTTAGATTTTTGTACAGTATGTTAATGATGAAATGCCTATTACAATCTGGATCTGTATTTTGGATGTAAACCAGAAGTGGGTGTGGCCTAAAGACAAAGCTGTTGCTGTTCCTCAACCTCAGATACTTCGTTTCAACCATCGATGTGTGTCAAAATTTTTAACTTCATCCAGCTGTTATGTTTGTTTGTATCATCTAGTAGTATTTTCTAGTGATTTAGTTAATCCTTTAATGTTTAACGCGCTAGAGCACACTTCGAAGATTCGAGTCACTGCTGGATATCTTGTTGAAATATTTGTTGAAAATTAACCTGATTGAGCCATCTCTACCATTCGGTTGAGGTAACTGTGTATGTAAATCGTATGCCTTTGCAACTGATTCGTGGCATTCAAAAAGAAATAAGGTGATTTGAAAGCCCACACACCAACATAAAATTGTAGCATTTTATGTTACTTTTCTGACTTAATTTTATTTCTTGTTATTGGTAAGTGATTTGAGAGTTTTACCATGAAGTGACATCTCAACCGTCTGGAAGAGGCCTATATTGGGGGGGGGGGATGATTGCTGTTATTATCATTAATAATATTGTTACTATTAATATCATCATATCGATATTAAGATCATTGTTACTATATGCAAAGTAAATATTGTTGTTTGTTTATTGATCTTTTTAATACGGAGGACAATAAAGGGCTTCATAAATAAACTGGTAGCTTATGTTAAAGAAGCTCGACCCTGACCAGGCGGTTACTAATAATGAATGAATCGATGATTGCGTCACACAGCTCTATGAATGTAGTCTCTGTTTGTCCCGTGAGCTTCACATCTAACGTACCGCTTCGCTCCTGCGCGAAGGTACGGACTGTACGAACCTTTCTAGCGAGCTTCCTAAATCTCAAAACGAACTTTTCTTTATCTCCATTTGAAACACACTCTCTGTTCATCCCTAATGGATTTGAATAAAAGCTGACTTTATCCTTTTCTGATTTAGCACCGGCTGTTTTGTCAAGGGGATAACAGAGCTGGCGTTTCTATATATAGACGACTAAGAGACTGTGTAACGGTTGCCAAATATACCGACTATTCACTGATGTTGAGTCTGTCTTTTTCCCGAGCTTTCTTTGAGCACGCTCAGTGAGCCTGCGGTAACTGAGTACTGTAAGAGGATGTTAGCATTGGCACGGCGTCGCACTCTGTAGCTGTGGTTTTAAATATGCTGATTTTGTGTTAATGTGTTGATGTGAGTGAAAAAGATTTGGTGCATACCAGGAGAGAATGAATGGCCTACACCTTATCCAACAGCGAACAGCTCTGTGAACTCACACCGCTGGAACAACATAGCGCTATTTATGTTTAAACCACGGCATTGTCGAATTCTTGGATTCATTTAGAAGAGAGAACTTCTCAGAAGCATGACGATTACCTTCGAGAGAGAAGAACGAGAGGTTGGTGATGCGCGATCGATCGTTTTAACGTAAAGTGATCGAGAGAAATAAAACGCTCTGTGACGTGGTGTTACACGATGGGGCGCTCAGATATACAGTGGCACATCACCCTGTCATTGATTATTTTCCTTTAAGAACACAACATGAAGATCGTATTGTATATTATAACCGTTAAACCATCATGCTGTTTAAGTGTGTTTTCTGGAAATGGTAGTGGGTTCCATTGTTCAACATATTCGCCGTCCCCGGTTGGTAGTTGTGGAGTGACCTAATGACGGCTGGGAATTGGCTACGAGTAAATTAGGAGAAATATTCCTTGAGGTGCATCTTACTGTAGCTCCCAGATTACTCGATATGCTGTGATATGATTCTTGCACAGCGTCCAAACTGTCCACTTTACACTTTCGGACCACATTCCGCTTTCACACATCTGATCTCAGACACCCTTTTTTTCTTTTTTACCCTTTTGTCTGCTTTCTAATTTCACATTACAGTAAATTACTGTTGTCTGGGATTTTTTTTTGTGGCAATTGTTATGTGTCTTTTCAAACATTAACAAAATGTTCCCCAGTGGTGCGGTGGTAAGCTCACAGTGGTCTCACCACATCCACTCACAACTCTCAACTGCTCAGATGTATAAAGTAATATAAATCACTCTGGCAGTCACTTTGGGTAAGGGCGTCTGCCAAATACTGTCAATGTAACTCTACTGTAAGTCCTGTCATTTGGTCTTAACATTGTTTTGAAGTCATTTTCTCGGCATTTTAAAGTAAAGCCTTTATTTTGTCACATACATTACACCACAGTGAAATTCCTTCTTCGCATATCCCAGTGTAACTGGGGTCAGAGCGCGGGGTCAGCCATGGTACAGCGCCCCTGGAGCAGTTAGGGTTAAGGGCCTTGCTCAAGGGCCCAACAATGGCAACCTGGCTGATCTGGGAATTTTAATCTGCCATGTCGGTAACGTTTTTCAAGCATCATTTGATCAAAATCATTTTTCAAAACTTTCAAAAACAACTCAATACTGGCAACGTCCCGACCTCTGTAACGTTAAGGATGGCAGACATCGCTCGCTCAACCATCGGCACGATTGTACTGTACTATACTGTGTACAGCCAACTGTGTTAGTATCCTAATGCCTAGACAATGTTTGTTGGACTTACAAACAAACCAGACTTACAAACAAGCTCTCAGAAGGGAACATTAGTCTAAATGTGGGATGCCTCATGTTTTGCATGCTGATGCATTTATTTTAAAAGTTTACATTGTCGTTTGGTTTAAAAATCACCACCATATGAACTTTATGAATTTTAATGCACACGCTTCTCGGCTCTGATCTTACAGCTTGCATCAGCCCTGAGCTACACTGTACACTGTACACATTCTTCATAAGACCTTTAATTCCATGAAACTATCCGAAAAGTTATGAAATATTGACTCATTTTTAATTGTTCCTACTAGTTTCATCACACCAAGCCTAGAAATCAAATCTTCCTGAGTCTAAATATGAAAAACCTCCTACTGTGGTACACAGCTGACTATTTTATAGACTGCTCTCCGGTGGAAACGTGCACGCTGGAACCTTTTAAGATTTGATAAAAAATAAAGATCAAATAAACTTCTAACAATTTATTGGGAAAAAGATGTTAGATGAAATTCTGGTGATATTGCTGGAGATTTATGTTATTCACTCATGTGTTGGTGTGGTGTCTTGGAGAAGAAGGTAAACTGAGGGATAGATGAGTCAATGGGTGAGGTCAAAGGTCACACAGGTGACGACTGTCCTCTCGACCCTCGGTGTGTTACTTTGTCAAGTGATCGGTCGGCAGCAGGGGTCGCAGTTCCTTCTGAGCGTAACATGTGATCTCTGTTTCAATGGGTTGTGTTGCACCTTTCTACCGCAGGAAGCTTTTCAGGAATCCGCACGCAATCGGAACCTGGACGGATTTTACTTTCCAATCACGAATTCCCAAAAGAGAATTCTTTTTCTTCGTGTACAGTCAGTGTGTAGATGGAGGAACGATGGAAGCAATGCGGGAATACACCCTGAATAGGACGGCGACTTTTTAGGAAAAACACACACTCTTTTCTGATCTGGTCTTTCTGATCTTCTCATTTTCATTCTCATCCGAAGTCATTGTCAGAGAGCCTGGCAGTTGCATGGTGGTCTTTTAGTCTGTGCATGAGTGAGAAAAAGAGAGAGAGAGAGAGAGAGAGAGAGAGAGAGAGAGAGAGAGAGAGAAAGGCACTGTGTGTAAGTTCCTGGAAGGTTTCAGCCTCTCTGTTGTTGTGTTCTGTTGAACTCAAGCCGAATTGCATAAATGAGGGGGTCCCGTGTGAACCCTGCTCCGTGCCCCCCTGGCATTGTGTCCTGACCTGGGAGCGGCTCAAGGGGGTTTCGAGGGGAATTGGAGCACCTAGACGAGGCTTGTGCTCTTGGCACGAACCCTGCACTCCCAAACTGGGGCTCTGAGACTTGGCAGCTGAGCATCTAAACCCTCTGAGGACACCGTGCTGATTTCTCGAGCTGGCAGTGATCCGAGAACATCTTTTGCTTGCTTGCTTTCTCTCTTTCTTTCTGTCTCCTCTCTAATTCTCTGCTCAGCTTTGAAGACCATATCCAAAGAATACCAGAAATAAGAGAGGTTTGCTGTAGATGGTATTTAGGCCAGGCTGAACCCTCGCTCTCAGCTCCCTTTTTAAAAACTTACCCAGTGGGAGCTAATAGAAGCAGTGCACAAGTAGCAAGAAAAAAAAAATGTGAAAAATAATCGTAGCCCTTTTATCCAGGAGGCCTCCACTTGACCTTCTTCACCTTTGCCTGCATCTGTTAGATCTGACTCCACTCCACTTCTCTTATCTCCTTTAAGCGCAGCAGCATCTGATAACCAAAGAGCCAGTGGTTTTACGCTCTGTACCTCCTCCTGACTCGGACTCGGACTGCTACGTCCCCGGATCGGCTGAACTTTTTAACGAGGCTTTGAAAATGGATGGGAAGTGGAGTTATGATTTAGAAATACTTAAGAGAACCAAAGACTTCAACAAAGTCATTAAAAAGAGATTTGAACTCACAACCTTCCGATGAATAGTCCAAAGCCGAGAGCCAGAACTTCTTATGTTTTATGCGAAGGATTTTCCCAGATGTTGGTACCAGATGTTTATTGTGCAATTTCTACAATTTGTTTCCTAGATCGCAAGCTAATTTGCCCCCAGCAGGAATTTTTAGTTGACATCAACTGGGCAACAGACGCTGGTCTGTAACATCGTATTTGAAAGTCGGACAAAGAACAACATTAACTACATGACGATGAGACAAGCGGGATTTGAACTCCTGTCGCTGTAGCCAACGCACTGGGGGTTTTCCACAAGACCACTAGGGGGCAAGCTGCTGCAAAGGAAGTAAATGCGTGTACGTACTGTAACAACTAGCTCAACATACACCATATCACATTAGAATAATTTAGTAGCTACGGTAATATTATTAGGTAGCAACAGCATTAAGCTATGTGTGACACGAGATACACACGCTGCAGGTGGGAAGCTGTTGTGTCTGTCATAGTCTCCGATGGGAATTCTAAATCCGGTTAGAAACTTCTAGAAAAACTCAAAATGACTTATTATGCCAATAGAACAAGCTTAAAATGAGTAAATAGGACTACAGTGCTGTGAAAAAGTATTTGCCCCTTTCCTAATTTTTACTTTCTTTTTTGCATATTTGTCACACTTTAATGATTCAGATCATCAAAGGAGTCATTCTGGTAGGCCAGCCACTCGTGGGAAGGTTCACCACTGTTCCAGGTTTTTTCCCATTTCCCAAAGCCTTAGAAATGCCTTTGTTACCCTTTCCAGGCTGTTACATGACACTAACTTGAATTATTTGACTACTTGAATTTTTTTGTGTTGCTTTCTATTTTAGATCAACTAGTATATTTCACTATGTCAGACAGGTTCTATTTAAGTGCTTTCTTGATGCGACAGGTCTGGCAGGAATCAGGCCTGTGTGTGGCAAGTGAAATTCGACTTAGCTTTAAAAAAAATGTGATTAATCACTGTTCATTCAAGATTTATCAAAGCCCGGGAACAATTACGTTTTCACAAAGGTTTGGATGCGTTAATTTTCCCTTATCAATAAATAAAATAATCCTTTAAAAACTCCTTTTTGTATTTTCTCTTATCTTTGTGTAATATTAAAATCGGTTTGATGATCTAAATCATTTAAGTGTAACAAATATGCAAAAAACTAAAAAAGTTTTTCAAAAAGGGGGGGGGGCAAATACTTTTTAACAGCACTGTATGAATACAGCTAATGGTCTAATATTTGTTCTCTTTGCCTCACAATTCTTAATTAAAATACCATCACATGCTAAGATGTGTTCTCAAAACATATTTAATATGTTAAAAAAAATACATTTGACTTTTTATTTCTAATCTCTCCATCCTGCAGAAATCCAGATGTGTAAGAAGCCAGTGTAACAAATGCAGCTGTAAAAGCAGCCTAAACATGTCGAAAACCTCACCAAAAGTGTGAACAGAGAAAACTATCGTGTATCAGAACAGTAACGAAGCTAATAAGCGGCTGTCAAAATGTCTGCTAAGCTCGCGAGGTCGCCTCGGTCAGAACGAAATCTTTCAAAGAGAAAACCAGGTTTTTAAAACGCCAGACACTTCACCTGTACTGCAGTTGACAAGCAAACAAAAGACGAGCGCATTTCAGTTCAGAGAAACGTGTAGTTTTCAGAATGATGGTAAAAAAAAAAAAAAAAACGGAATGTGAATGTTTTTTTCCACTGGATATCACATGCACACCGTCTACACGTCTGAAACTGTGCTTTATTGCAGCTTTATGTCCGGAGTAAGCAGGTGATAATCCCAACACGCGCTCCGTCTCGTACATACGCATAAACATAAACGTGTACCAGGATAAAGAAAAGGCCCCGGTGTCGTGTCGGCCGTCTGTGGAGAGAGATCAGGAGAACAGCTGAAGAAACTCAGACAAGTGTTCCAGTTAGACACGGTCAGGTTCGGGGTCGAGGAAAAGCCTCAGCGCGTTATCTGATCGTCTGAGAGGGTCGTTACCCCGCGGTCTGAGGGCCGTCCGGGGCTTGTATTAATCCCCTGTGTGTCTTCTACTGAGGGAAGCCTTTTGTTTGCAGCGTGGCTGATTCGTTCTTAAAAAAAAATAAAAAAAAACATTGAAATGTGTAAAAGTGTTGGGGAAAAAAAACTAATAACATAAAACCATTTATAATAACCTCATAACAGATGTTTTTGATATGATTTATAGACATGATCTGACTTTTTTATTACCATTATTTCATTAAACACAGTTTATTTCAGACGGGTGCACAGTGGATTAGCAGTTACATTTAGGCATACTCTTATCCAGAGCGGCTTACATTTTATCTCATTATACATCTGAGCAGTTGAGGGCTCAAGGGCCCAACGGGGACAACTTGGTGGTTGTGGGATTTGATCCAGGGACCTTCTGAACTGTAGACCACTGGCTTAGCTGCTGAGCTACCCCTGACTCCAGGCTTCAGTGCGTGCGTGCGTGCGCGTGCGTGTGTGCGTGTATGTGTGTGTGTGTGTGTTCTCTCCTTGCTTGGTGGGTTTCCTCCGTGTGCTCTGGTTTCATCCCACAGTCAAAAGACATGCAGGTTAGGCTAATTGGTGTTCCCAAATTGCCCATAGTGTGTTTGTGTGTGTGTGTGTGTGTGTTTGTGAGAGAGTGTGTGAATGGGCGTGTGCACTGTGATGGATTGGCACCCCATCCAGAGTGTCTCCTGCCTCATATCTGAGGTTTCCCGGTTGAGACTCCACGCTTCTCGTGATCCTGTACAAGATAAGCCGTATAGAGAACGAATTAATGGATTTAATTCAAGTGTTGAGTCATTAAAGGGCACCTATTATGCAAAATTCACTTTTAGTAATTTGTAGATATTTACATGGGCCTAAACACACACAAAATAAACCTAAGAACGAAAAAAAATTCTGCTTTCTGTCTATTTTTAAATTTTGGTCTTGGTCCGGGCTTAAACAAGGCAGTTTTACACCATTTCCCCCATTTTTTCCACCCATAGTGACATCATAAAAGAAAAGCTCCTCCCCGTGCTCAGCGGTTCAGCTCCTCACAGTTCTGCACAGCTTTTAAGAAGGACTAGGTTAGTCCTTAGCAGGGAACAACTAACCGCTAATGGCTAACCTAACCTTCTTTAGCTTTAAGTTGTGTTGCGACTTTTACATCGTTAAAATTTGAGCATGTCATTGGAAATTAA
>JAAGKR010008428.1:0-22549 GCA_011419295.1 Clarias macrocephalus
TGTGTGTGTGTGTGTGTGTGTGTGTGTGTGTGTGTGTGTGTGTGTGTGTGTGTGTGTGTGTGTGTGTGTGTGTGTGTGTGTGTATACTCACACATTGCTGCTGGCCTGCACTGATTTTCCCTGAGCTCTTTCCTGCACAGGAAACACAAGAAGGAGGGTTACACACACACACACACACACACACACACACACACACACAGAACACAAAAGGAAAAAGTTGCATTGTGTGTATTAAATGCCTGGTGTGTGTGTGCATGTGTGTGCGCGCGTGCGTGCATTTCTGTGTGTGTACCAGTAGCAGAGCTGCTCGTGGGTCCTCATGAAACTGAACATCCTCCGCTGACACTCGACTCCTGTCCCTCTTACTCAGACCTGACACACACACACACACACACACACACACACACACACACACACACACACACACACACACACACACACACACACAAACAAAAACACACACACACAAGCGTTATAGTCAAGTACTTAGTCATGTCACTAGACCTCGTTATAATGGTTTAATAATTAGTCACATGACTAGGGCTTATGGCAATATTTAAGAACTTAGTCACATGACTAATTATTTAAATATTATGATTAATCCTAGTCATGTGAGTACGGTTCAATTTAATATTTAAATAGTCATGTGACTATGGCTCATTATAATATTTAAATAAATACGCAAATAGGGCTCATTATAACTTTAAAGTGCATAGTCACATGACTGCGCCTCGTTATATCACTTGATCACGTGACTGTGGCTCGATATAGAACTTGATCACGTGACTGAGGCTCGTTATAACACTTGATCACATGACTGAGACTCGTTATAACATTTGATCATGTGACTTGGGTTCGTAATAATACCTGATCATGTGACTAGGGTTCATTATAACACTTGATCATGTGACTGGGGTTCCTAGCAATACCTGATCATGTGACTGTGGTTCATTATAACACCTGATCAAATGACTGGGGTTCCTAATAATACCTGATCATGTGACTGGGGTTCATTACAACACTTGATCATGTGACTGCGGCTCGTTATAACACTTGATCATGTGATTGATGTTCCTAATAATACCTGATCATGTGACTGGGGTTCATCATAACACTTGATCATGTGACTGCGGCTCGTTATAACACTTGATCATGTGACACTGGTTCCTAATAATACCTGATCATGTGACTGGGGTTCATTATAACACTTGATCATGTGACTGGGGTTCCTAATACCTGATCACGTGACTGGGGTTCATTATAACACTTGATCATGTGACTGGGGTTCCTAATAATACCTGATCATGTGACTGAGGTTCATTATAAGACAATCACGTGACTGAGGCTCGTTGTAACACTTGATCACATGACTGAGGCTCGTTGTAACAGTTGGTCACGTGACTGAGGCTCGTTGTAACAGTTGGTCACGTGACTGAGGCTCATTACAACACTTGATCATGTGACTGGGGTTTAATGTTGGATGTGAGAGTCACAGAGCTACACGTGTGAACAGTAGGAACAGTAGGAGACTCTGCAGAGACGAGGTGTATCGTGGCTCGAGTTCACACACGACATCACTGACCACAGAGTTAATTTATAAACACATTCAGTCTTTTTAACCTCCGAATAACAACTTTCACACACTTCATACATTTATCTTCAGTAACAACTCCGTGTTCATGAACGTCTGTCTCTACTGTGTTTTTTTCACTCTGCTGTTACACTCACAAAACATTAACTTTATATCTTATTCCACACACACACACACACACACACACACACACACACAGCAGTCTCAGAAGGTTCCCCTGTATAACCTCAATACACCTTTAACAACTAAGGGGACACTGAGCGTGGGGGAGGGGCAGGAATTAAATTAGGAGATCATTTTTATTCCATTAAATTCATTAAACTGATAATTAAACTGAGGGGGCGGAGTTACTACGTCATTAATTTATTATTAAACAGCAAACAAAAAGAAACGACTTACTGAAACACACGACTGATTAAAACTGAGAGGCTACATTTAACAAAATATATACATTTAAAATAATATAATTTATTGTTTAGTAAAAATCTTTACAGTTAACATTCGTGTGTGTGTGTGTGTGTGTGTGTGTGTGTGTGTGTGTGTGTGTGTGTGTGTGTGAGTACACGTACTTGGCTGCAGGAACGCGGGGTTTTTGTCGAGCTCTGTAAAACCAGAGTAAGAGTTCACTGTCCTCATATGGCCCTCCCCCTGTAACACACACACACACACACACACACACACACACACACACACATTGAAGGTAATGGTCACATGACTCAGATACACTCTATCCTGTGTCTGTGTGTGTGTGTGTGTGTGTGTGTGTGATCATGTGACTAGGGTTGTGTGTGTGTGTGTGTGTGTGTGTGTGTGTTACCTTGCTGCTGTGACTGAGCTGCCTGCAGCCCACAGAGCTCTGCTTAGGAGATGACCTTTGACCTTCAGAGTCTTCCTTATGACCTTTCAGAGACAGAGGAATGCGTGAGAACAATGCACATCGCACGCATATCCTCTTACACATCAACTCACACACACACACTTGAGTGTGTGCTGAGGAAACAGTTAATCCAACACTCATTATGTAACACCAGTGTGGACTTTACACAGCTTCTAACCACACCAGCTGTCAATCAACACACATTCAGAGGATTATTACCCTGTGTGTGTGCGCATGTGTGTGTATGTGTGTGTGCGCGTGTGTGTGTATGTGTGTGTACAGTGCTGTCACTTCTTATAACTGGGGCTCTGAGCTCTCGGTTAAAGTGTTAAATGAGAAACACACAGTAAAGACCAGTTTACACACCACGTCCAGAACATCAGACTTTAAATCACAAAACCCTCCTGATCTGTCACACGACTCATCTATAAAAAACTAAATTATTACAGCATTTTAGATTTTCTCTCTATTTTTAAAATGAAACTGTCCCTGATTTAATAACTGTTCATTGTGTAGGATTACAAATTTATAAAATGTTAAATCTAAGTATAGACCTAGTATAGGTCTGTAGCTATCGAATATTTTAGTAATCGAGTATTCTACCAAAAATGTAATCGACTAATCGGATAAAATGCACTTTTGCTTAATTAAACAGCAATGTAAAATATATAAGAGAAACAAAAATTAATTGGTTTTCTTTTTAGAAAAATCTCCTTTTATTTTTTAAATGCATACAGCTTTTTTATCAAAAATAAACATTGTCAATTCACAATGGAATGGAAGAGCTTATACCCCAGTCTCACCTATGCGGTTTGACTCGCAGTGAGATGCGGTGTTCGGCACCGTGAGCCGCCGCGACGCCCGCTGACGTTCCGCAAAGTTCTGCAAGGTCCGCCAAAAAAAATTAAACATGTTTAAACATGTTTATACATGTTTTTAAGGCGGCTTAAACATATTAAATTTTTCGCGGAGAAAGTTGGAAACGTAATCGCAGCGCCAAAACTCTCGGTGAATCATGAAGAACCGGACTTCTGGTCACCGCGCGAAACCGCGTAGGTGAGACAGGGGTATTAAAGTTGACTGAGATTAATTAAGTGCATTATGGCACCATACATTCTTATTTTAAAGCCTTTTTTTCGGATGCAAAAAAAAAGTTTTTCAAATGACTTTAAGGATCAAAAAAACTAAGGCACACATTAATATAATTGCTTTAAAAAATCTTGCTGCTTTCTTCCTCTCTTGGCTCGCTGATAATTTTATCGCTCCCTTCTATTTTGCAGCCCGTAACAGAACAGAATGCTCCCTCAAATCAATACACAGCTAACTGTTTGCGTCTCCTTCCGCTTTGTGGGTGACCGAAGCACTTCTTCTTCGTTGGTGTTTACTGTCGGCTTGCACCCGGAAGCGCGCTGTGTCAAATGCGTGCTGTCAACAAATAATTGCGCAAAAACAAAACGCAAGCTTTTAAAATTAATTAAACGAAGCTTTGAGGCAGAAGATTTTGCCTCGATCATTTTTTGTAATCGAATTACTCGAGGAATCGTTCCGGCCCTAGAATAGTATATAAACTGAAAAGTTATGTACATTGGGTTTTACATTTTGAGGTAAAGATTATGACATTCTAAGGACATCAAGTCTGGTAGCCCAGGTGTCTGAGACATTAACCTTTTGTCTTCATGTACTTCCTGACCACTGGGTCGGTCCCAAGGTAAATGTGAATGTTAATCTCAAGGCCAGGCTGTGCCTTTGTCTCTATGATAATGTGAAGGTCTGGGCAATACGGTCAGGCTGATTAGCACCTATGCATTTGAAAGGCAGTGTTATGCTGATGAGATCAGGGCTGGGGAACTTCCGGTACCAGGCTGATTCCTGTACAACACTATGCTTTGTTTAGATTGTCTCCACCTCTTTGTATCCCTCCCCCTTGTAAAGTATAAACTCTCCAGAACGGAGTTATAATTTTTAGACCTGGATGACTGCAGCGACGCGCGGCGAGTTTCTCAATAAAGAGTAACTTCTGCTGGAAAGATACCCCAACGTCTCCTGGTCTCTGATTCGACAAAGGGGAAAAGTTCTCAACAATTGTTAACTAATGAAAAAAAATGAAGACACTTACATACAGAGAGAAAAAAAAGAAATATCCTTTTCTGCAGAACCAGGATCTCTCACACACCCACACACACCCACACCCACCATAAACAACGTATTCTACACAGAGGGGAATCTGATCAATAACACCGAAGTACAACTTGGACAAAATGGATGTTTAGTTCATTACTGTTCACCACACCAACACTACAGTTGTAAACCTACTTTCTGTCACTAGAGGGTGCTGTAACATTTCTAACACTGAGAAGAGCACACGTGACCTGCAGATTTCTGTCCTCAATATTCGGACCAATCAGGTTTCAGCAGGTCATGTTGACAGAGTTGGACTCTGCGCCATGTGGCTCGTATCCTCAAAATAAAAACGGTTATTAATCAGGGCTTTTGAAGACAAACGTTTAAAATAAACACCTTTGCTAAGAGAAATGTTTTGTTTTTCTGTTAAACAAAATCTGTAATAATCGACAGCAGTGACATCATCAAGCAGGAAAAGCACATTAATGTCTATTTCACATAACATCACCTCCCTCTCTCACACTCACACACACACACACACACACACACACACAGCTGTTTATGTCCCATCAGTCATCATACATGAATACTACACACACACACACACGCATACACACACACACACACACACACATACACATACACACACACACGAATCTGCTGTACGTTTATAACACTAACACCAGTATTACAGAATGCAGCGGTCACAGTTTAGACACACTCTGCGAGCACTGAGGGGTGTGACAGCGGTGACGGCACGGTGATGTCCACCTGACGTGTCTACACGGACTAAAACTGAACTGAGACGCCGGTGTGAAGTCGTCCTGAGGAGGACAGAGGGACGACATGCCTTACATACACACATGCTCAAATCTGCAAAGTCAGACCTGATACGCTTCATCTCTTCTAATCTAGGTTCAGTATCAGGAGGCTGATGTGTTCGAGGCTCCTGCAGAGGAGTGACACAGTGTGTAGAGGAGTAGACCAAGAGGGAACCGACTCAGAGATCCATCAGGACTCTTTAGTGCAGCAGTCCATAAACCAGAACTACAAACCTGACTTCAGTTTTAATTCATACATGTTTGTATTTGAGGTGTTGTTCATTATGCTGCAGTTATTCTCAGGTCCTACAGGTGGCACTCCAAACTAGTCTAACTATTGTTTAGATTTGTAAGCAAATCTTTATCAATCTTGAATCTGGATGTTTATAAAGTCAGGATACTTACAGAAACGCAGGACAAATCGAATCACACTGAGGTTTGGTGAGCGTATTGTCTAACGCTTATAACACACTCGTTACAGCTCGTTACAGATGATTCAGTAAAACAGCACTGCTCGGTCATTAAACACCGGAACTGATTTATGGTTGTTTTTAATCTTGTTTCAACCATGTATGTTTGTTACATTTACAAATTTAACAGGCACTTATTTAGAAACCTGACTAATAAGTAAATAAAATCATAACAAAAAATAAGATCTCTGAAACGCTGATGTTTATATTTGCACACACTATACACACGTCACGCTCATAACTGGACATTTCCATTTCAATTCCATTTTGATTCTATTTAATTATTTAACCATAATGTAAATTTTTACTTCAATTTTTTTCTACATTTTCTATTTTAAACAATGTTTATAATAATTTATTTCATATTATTTTATATTGCTTATTTGATTATTTTTCTTTTTCGTACTATATTTTTCTTTGTTTATTACTATTATTAGTAATATTATTATTAGTACTTATTTTATATCCTTCATTTGAATACTCCCTTTTCATTTTAACGGTCAGGTGATGGACAGTTTGTAGAAACGTTTCACTGCACATACGACATGTACGTGACAAATGAAATTTGTATTTTATGAAAGCCACAGTAACATTCTGTTGAACAGATCGTCCCCGATGTCCCCAGTTTGTCCTAGATGACGACTCCTCTCATTTGTCATGTTTACTGTGTTTAGGAAATCTTAGAAACACTTTCTCGCTCCTCGTCTCCCTTGTTTCATGATCTGTTTACGGCTTGGTCTTTAATGTCTCTCTCGTGTCCTTAATTCCTGGTTTCTGATGTTTTAAGCTCACAGACGTTTATTCGTAGTTAGTTTCCATTCTTAAATGCTCCCTCAGTGTTTTTTTCTGTTCATATTCACAGTAATGTCCTTAGTTAAGGTTCTCGTGTCCCATCTTTCCTTCTTTCTTACTTTTTAACATTATATTGTTTCTACTTTTCATAATCTTCCCCCGTTCCCTCAGAGCCAAGCTTCGTCCCCTATATTTTGGTGTCTAAGAAACAGTTTCATTGTCCTCTGATTTCTAATATTTTTTACTTTATTTTTTTCCCCCTCCGGCCCCAGTTTACAGAACACGAGTACTTGGCACATCCAGATGTTTCCACGCGTTCCCCTGTTCCCGTTTCTAATGCGCCTATTTTAAACATTCCTCACTTTCCTGTTCCTGTCCCTCTCTTTACGTTACTCCACACTTTCCTTCTTTCAGAGTTTCCAGGCATCTTGTTTGCTTGTTTCATTTTTTTCAGTCTCCGTCTCTTACTTCTTGTTCAGAATTTCCTAGTGACCCGAGCCTCCGCTTCCCTTCAGAAGTCTACTAAAGCTTTCCACTTTCTTTGTTCTGGAAGATTCCTTGCTGTTTAATAACAACTTGTTCTAAGTGTTCATGATACGAGTGAAGGTGTTTGATAACTGATGGACTGAGTAGAGCTCAGAGTGGACGTGACTGTGTTTACATCAGTGTTGTATAAAGTAAATATCTGTAGTAATACTCACCCACAAACGCCCCGAACTCCACAGCAGCCTCGGGCGGAGAGTGAGTCCGGCCCGTGTGTGTGCCGTGTGTTTGTGTGTGTGTATGCACGCTGCTTGGTTGCGTAGGGGTGCTGACGAAGAAGGTACCGCGAACATTCGGCGGGTTCCTGTCTCCGGCGTCATCTGGCTGGGCGATCGCGTTCGTGTGTGCGTGCGCGCCCCCGCCGGAGGACCCGACCTCCGGGGGACACGCTGGCCTCCTCTCGGGAGTCATCACCAGCTCGGCTCTCAGACGCGCCCCTTCAGAAGCGCCTCGTCCGAACAGGGAGTCGGCCATGTTGGACGGGGGCGGATAGACGCTCCTCTGAACCAGGATGGAAGCTTTGGAGGGCGGGATGGTGTCCACGCTGCCAGGCACCACGTTCTTAGACAGGCTGAGTTCCCGCGTGATCTCATTGTGCACTTTGCTGGCTTCGGAAGCTCGTTGCGCCGTCAGAGCCTTCAGAGTGTCCACGGTCAGCGCAGACAGGTCCTGCAGGTGACCGATCTGAGAGTCCAGAGAGTGCAGAGACCTCTTTATAAAATTCACTCTGTTCCCGACCTCCCTCAGCTGGATGCTCATCGTCTCCACCCTGCACAAACAAGAACAAACAAGCTGTGTAAAGACAAAGCTCAAGACTGGCAGACCGATGTGTGTTGTACACCTGACGGCACGGCGTTAAATTGCAGCAGTGTAGCAGTTTAACACACACATATACACACACACACATTTGTATTTATTATAAATAATAAATTACGTCATGTCACATTTTATTCTGTTTGTAAAAATAAAGTTGCTATTAAGCTAGTTTGCAGTGATTAGTGGCACTAAGCTGCTGTGATGTAACGTTTAATCACTGCGTAAACACTGCCACATAAAAACTTTAAATACAACATTAAAACCTTTTTTATCCAGGAGTGTTTGGTGGCGTAAAGTTGCTATTGAGGAGTGTTTGGTGGAGTAAAGTTGCTATTCAGGAGTGTTTGGTGGCGTAAAGTTGCTATTCAGGAGTGTTTGGTGGCGTAAAGTTGCTATTCAGGAGTGTTTGGTGGAGTAAACTTGCTATGTGGTACAAGATGGCGCCGGTGAGGTCGGCTGCCGTCACGACTGCTCCGACCTATTTTACCTTGTTTTTGCTTTTTAAGTTAATTTTCAATAACTTTAAACCGTGTAATTCATCACCATTGAGTGCATTAGGTACGATAGAGATACTCTCATTTCTATTGGTATACAATGTACTCAATTCGACGTTTTTAACTTCGGATCCGAGCTGGACGAGTGAAATCCTGAGGGAAAACAAAGGACGCTACGCGAAGCGGCGGCCCCGAGGGAAACGAGCCTGCGTCAGGAACAAGCTGAGAGCCCGTGCACACCGCACACCTCTGCCTAGCATCCTGCTCGCCAACGTCCAGTCATTAGAGAACAAGCTTGATGACCTCAGGGCCAGGATAAAGTTCCAGAGAGACATTCGGGACTGCAATCTCCTCTGCTTCACCGAGACATGTCTGAACCCAGCGGTGCCGGACCACGCCATTCAGCCGGCCGAGTTCTTCTCGGTTCACCGCATGGACAGGACACAGGACTCGGGGAAGAAAAGGGGAGGCGGCGTGTGTTTAATGGTGAACACCCAACCTGGAACTATTGACCATCAAATGTTGTACTTTTTATCTTCCTCGGGAGTTTACATCGGTCATAATCAGCGCCGTTTATATTCCGCCACAAGCGGACACGGACACTGACTTATGCAAGCTGCATGAGACTCTCATACAGCACCAGACACAACACCAGGACGCTGCGCTTATTGTGGCCGGGGACTTTAACATTGCCAACCTCAAACGCGCAGCGCCGAATTTCTATCAAAATATCACCTGCCTGACCATGGGCGAAAGGACACTGAACCACTGTTACATAACAGTCAAGGACGGCTACAAGGCACAATCTCATCCACCGTTTGATAAATCTGACCACGCCGCCATCTTCCTCATGCCAAAATATAAACAAAGGCTCAAACAGGAAGTTCCGGTTCAGAGAGAGGTCGCGCGCTGGACGGACCAATCGGTGGCCGCGCTTCAGGACGCACTCGATGACGCAGACTGGGACATGTTCCGAAACAGCTCCGATGACGTCAGCGTGTTTACGGAAGCGGTTGTGGAATTCATCGGGAAACTAGCGGATGATACCGTACAGAAAATGACTATCAGAACGTTTCCCAATCAGAAACCGCGGATAAAACCATCCCCGACACTGAGATCTCGCACCGCTGCCTACAACGCGGGACTTGCGTCGGGGGACATGGACCTGTACAAGGCTGCGTCATATAACGTCCGGAAAGCGGTGAAAGAGGCGAAGGAGCGCTACGGGAGGAAACTAGAGTCACAGCTCCAACAGAGTGACTCTAGGAGCCTGTGGCAGGGACTAAGGACAATAACGGATTATAAAGCTCCAACATCCGGTATAACGAACGCGGACATGACTCTGGCAGACGAGCTGAACACATTCTATGCTCGCTTCGAGGCTGCAGCTAAAGACGCTAGCAAGGCTAACGTAGCAGGCGCTGCAGACAGGAAGTCACTGCCAGCACCGGAAACGCGTTCATCATCTCTGAGCATGACGTGAGGAGAGCTTTCAAGAGGGTGAACACCAGGAAAGCAGCAGGACCAGACGGCATCTCAGGTCGAGTCCTCAGAGCCTGCGCAGACCAGCTTGCACCTGTGTTCACAGAGATATTCAACATCTCCTTATCTCAGTCGGTGATCCCCACGTGCTTCAAAGAGTCCATCATTGTTCCTGTTCCGAAGAAACCACATACTGCTTCCCCCAATGACTATAAACCTGTAGCCCTCACATCAGTGTGATGAAGCGCTTTGAACGGCTGGTCAGAGACTTCATCATCTCCTCACTACCAGACACACTGGACCCACTACAGTTTGCCTACCATCAAAACCGCTCTACAGATGACGCTATCGCTCATCTTCTTCATACATCTCTCACTCATCTGGACACTAGAAGTGGGAATTACGTTAAAATGCTCTTCATCGACTACAGCTCAGCATTTAATACCATAATTCTCTCCACACTCAACACCAAGCTGGAGCACCACCACCATCATCAAGTTTGCTGATGACACCGTCGTGGTGGGCCTGATCACTGACAACGATGAGACGGCCTACCGGAAGGAGATTGGAAATCTGTAGCACTGGTGCCAGAGGAACAACCTCCTTCTAAACGTCAGCAAGACAAAGGAGTTGATAGTGGACTTCAGCACAAAGCAGAAGAGGAACTACCAGACCCCCGTCATCAACGAGGGCCCAGTGGAGAGATCCCTTAAGATACCTCGGTGTCCACATCAAGCAGGACCTGTCATGGTCCTGTCACATCAACACCGTGGTGAAGAAGGCCCGACAGCGTCTCTACCATCTTAGGCGCTTGAGAGACTTTAGACTGCCATTCTAAGATGCTCAGGAACTTTTACTCCTGCACCATAGAGAGCATCCTGACGGGAAACATCTCAACCTGGTTCGGGAACAGCACCGTGCAGGACAGATGAGCTCTACAGAGGGTGGTGAGATCAGCTGAGCGCATCATCCACACCGAGCTCCCTGACCTGCACTCGATCTACAGCAAGCGGTGCTGGACTAAGGCCAGGAAGATCGTGAAGGACCTCAGCCACCCCAGCAATGGACTGTTCTCTCTGTTGAGGTCAGGAAAACGATTCCGCTCCCTGAAGGCCAATACAGAGAGACTGAAGAGGAGCTTCTACCCGCAGGCGATACAGTCTCTCAACCAGCGCACCAAACAGTACTGACTTACGCACTTTACACACCCACACTCATGCTTCTTGCACTCTCTCTGGACATTCGAGACAATCATCGACCCTAGTGGTCACCGCACTAGGGTAACCTAGTGGTAACCTTAAAGTGCACAAGTCACTTTAAGTATGAACACTTTACAGCATACTTGCACACCCCCTGGACATTTCTATTTATACTCCACTCCTTCCCACACAAAATTCCAAAATTCTATATTTTTCTATATTGTACACCTAGGCTTTCTTATTTTCTTATATTGTATATTTCTATTGTACAGATATTTTATTCTTAGTTAAATCTACTTCTACTTTCTTCATTATATTTATTTCCTACAAATAGTCTTTAATAGTCTTTTATTTTTTAAGATCACCGGCAGTCGTCTAAGCATTTCACTGCATATCGTACTGTGTATGACTGTGTATGTGACAAATAAAATTTGAATTTGAATAAACGGTATGTGGATGTTGCTGATCGATGCTGGGTGTTGGTGCTGCTAACCGGTCAGAGGTTAATCTGATCCTCTCTTCACTCCCAGAGTGGAACTTGTCGTCTTTCTCGTGGAAATACGTCTCCACACACTGCTCCTCAAAGTCGTGCAGCTTCTTCTGGTCTTCTTCAGTCAGGAAGAGCTCTGTATGTGGAAAGAACATCAATGTGTGTGTGTGTGTATTAAGGAGCTAAGCGTGTGTATAGGTGTGTGTATAGGTAGGTGTTTGGTGTGTGATGTACTTCGTCCGTAAGCACTGCTGTCCTTTTTCCTGCTTTTGCAGAGGAAGCTGATGAGTGAGGCGATGTGGTTGAAGATAATTAGTGGAGGAGGGAGGAAGGGTTTATCATGATACGCCATGATGAAGTGGTAACGCTGATATTTCCACACCAGGTTAGACATGGACATCACCTGCAGGTACACGTTACTGAGGGGACGGGGACAGGGGGACGGACGGACAGACAGACACACACAGGTTAAGGTAGATGTTGTTACTGATATTATGATGATAAAAAAAAAATACTGAAGTTTACTGCATTTATTTAAAAAATAATGAGATGTTTAGAACCGGAAAAAATGGAAAAGAGGATTAAGAGTTGTGTAAAAAACACAGGTTCACAGGTAGGAATCAGACTGGAGTTGTTGGAAAGTGGTGTTTATTCACATAACACTCACTCATCAGACGTGGATTCATGAGTGTAAATGTGGTGTATTCATGTAAACATGCTGCAGACGTGATCACAGACGTAAAAGTAACACAGAGTGCGGTTTGTTAATGTAAAGTTCATATTGAACAGTGTTTAAAGGTGTAAATTTTTACATAGGGTTGGGTTTAAGTGTGGAATGTGAACGTGTGTGTGTGTGTGTGTGTGTGTGTGTGTGTGTGTGTGTGTGTGTGTGGGGTGCTCACTTGAAGAAGGCGATGAGCAGGTTGACCATCAGGATGTACTGTATGAACAGATAGACGGCCTGCAGCGCGGGAGTTAAAAACACCCCCGGCCCGCACAGGTCCCCGATGTGAGGCTCCGTGTTGCTGTTGTTAGCACACACTGCGTGTTGCACAAACACACACACAAAATGATAAATATAAACCTGATGTGTGTAATGCTGTAGTTACATCATCAGCATGATTAAGAGGATACGACCTTCACCATACTGGGCATGCTCCAAAGGAAACCTGCTAAAGAAGTGTGTGTGTGTGTGTGTGTGTGTGTGTGTGTGTACCGTCGATCTCGTAGGCGTACACCTCCCCATACATCATCCAGTACGGCTGGAAGACGACGTCGACGATGAGGGACCACTGCGGCGTGGAGTTGGGGTAGAGAATGGCTTTGCGGGGAACGCCGTACGTCACCAGCACCACCAGCATGATGACCACGATGTAGAACATGTTCGCTACCTGCTCACACAAACGTCACCATAAAGATCCTCTCATCGTTTTTAATATAACGTTCTGATGTAACCTGGGTGTTCCGTCAGTCCTGGTGATCAATCGTCTCCTCACCATCTTGCCGATCATCATGACGTAAGGCCCGGCCTGCTGGTTGACGGTGAGGATGTCGAGGAGCCGGACGTACCAAAAGATGATGTTCAGGCAGTAGACGGTCCTCCCCGCGACGGCGACGTTGCCGGGGCCGAAGCGCAGGCCGAAGCCCACCGCGAACATCACGATGGCGATGAAGTCAGAAGTGTTGAAGTAATCGTTGAACCAGACTTTCATCTTCTGGCTGATCTTTCCTCCTTCTGACATGAACATCTACACAGAGAACAGTGAGAACCCATTGACACATCTGTGCATGTGACTCTCTAAGTGTGTGTGTGTAAGTATATTGTGTATACCTCACGTATTTTCTCGATGGCGGAGGTGAAGATGTACAGGATGACGGCCCACTCCTGCGGAGACGGAAAGCTTGGCAACTTCACCAACACCACATACGAGTAGAGCATCAGGAAGCCCAGATAGAACAGCTAAAACACACACACACACACACACACACACCACACACACACACACACACACACACACACACACACACACACAGAGACACGAAGTGTAATTTTTATTAAAACTACAGCAGGGGGGCGGAGCTTTTTCTTACAAAGCCCCAAAGTTATGGAATAGTCTTCCTATTAATGTTCAGGATTCAGACACAGTCTCAGTGTTTAAGTCTAGGGTAAAACTTATTTATTTAGCGCAGCATGTTTGTAAATAGATGAGCCTTAGGTAAAGGAGCAGATCTGGGGGAGTCATGGACGTAGAGTATCTGGTGAACTGGTATGTTTAGATGCTGTCCTCCCCCCTCTCATTGATCACTCAGGTTTGTTGACGGTGAGGTGATTGGTTGCTTTACATCTCAGTTCCCCCTCATGTCTGTGTTTCCTTCTGGCTCCTCCTTTTAGTTATGCTGTTATAGTTAGTCCTGCCGGAGTCCCTGCTTGCACTCTACACTAAATATACATTCACCTTATACATCATGTGACTGTGACCAGACCTAACTGCCATCTCTCCTTATCTTCTGCTCTCTCTTCTCCTGTCTCTCTCTCTCTCTCTCTCTTTTCCCTCTCCTTGTCTCTCTGTCGATCTATACATTTTGCTCCTGAGTTACCAGTGATCCAGACCCCTCTTCCCTCTGGACCCGTCTAACTGGTCCTGGAGTCCTGCTTCTGGTTGGAGATCTCGTCGCACGGATGCCCCGTGTGGTCTGCCTGGATTTGTATGGTGGCTGGGGATGGTTTCCATTAAGACTGTCCTATCATGGATTGATGCTCTGGGGACCTGTGACTTCAGTTGTTCGATAGCTCAGGACTGGAATCTCCTACAGTCTACCTGAGCCTCCAGGAACAAACTGGACTCCTTTTAATTTTAACACGTCTCCTGTTACACTGAACTTCCAGTACACATTATTAAGTTGATCAATCCCTGCTCTCCGTTATCACCCAGATGAGGATGGGGTCCCTGTTGAGTCTGGTTCCTCTCAAGGTTTCTTCCTATTACCATCTCAGGGAGTTTTTCCTTGCCACCGTCGCCCTCGGCTCGTTCATCAGGGACCATCTTATCATTTTGATTCATACACATTGCATACAAACTTACTTCTTTTGATTGTGTAAAGCTGCTTTGCGACAATGTCAATTGTTAAAAGCGTATATAAATAAAATTGAATTGAATTGAACAACCTAGGGAACGGCAGCATTTGGGGCAAAGACTTAAAATAACACTAAGAATGAATAAATAACCAAAGCACACGTCTTTAGCTCTTTCCCACCATTTGTCTAGCAGTAAAGTTGTTCTTACAATGTGTGTGTGTGTGTGTGTGTGAGGCTCAGGGCATTTTTCCAGCACCTTTATCTTTGTTAAATCTGATAGCATCAGTAAGACGTGCTGTTCACAAACTGTTATAGAAGTTACACACACTCTATTATCTACTATCTAACAAACACACACGATCACGAGAAGGCTGTTGTTCACTCACTGTGTTGGTCCAGAACTTGACGATGGGGGCCTGGCAGAAAGCGTAGAACTTGCGTGTGATGGGCAATCGACGTGAACGTATGAGAACCTCAGCTTCGCTCTTCAGCTCCTCATGTTCATTCATGCGGGAGTCCTTGAATACATCCTGAACACACACACACACACACACAGTGTTTAGCATCTTTGTTCATTACTCATTTGTTTATAGAGATTATGTCTCTACAGTTGCACAATATTTAGTTTTTAAGGGGTCCTAGATCATAGACACCCAAGTTTCTTAGTATTTAGTTTCCATATCTCTAGTTTACAGTCCAAACCTCTTTGAGCACGCAGCCACAAATTAAAATTATTTGTGTACCTAAAAGGGACTAAACCCCACAGACAGTCTGTGCACTGGGTTCTAAGTGTAGTGTAACAGTTCTTGACTCCGCTTTACAAAAATCAGGAAGTAACTGATTTAGATTTGAATGATACATAAGTAATAAAGCAGAACAATGTTTAATGTCATGCACAGAAACTTTACACACACACTGACGAGCTCTGTTACTCTCCACCGTCTCCGTGTGCGCTGTGACTCAAACCAAAAAAACTGAGTTTAGAGTTTAGATCGAACAGAAGTTTAAGTTTCTGCTTTGTTTAAAACGTCCTACAGTCAGTGATGTTAGAGGAGAAGTTTGTGATGAGAACATAGTGATGAGTGTGTGCAGGAAAGCAATGTGGAATATAAACATGTGTGTGTGTGTGTGTGTACCATCTGTATGTCGTCAGGGCTCTGCAGGTTGTGCTCACTGTCCTCCATGGTCATCTGGTGAGCGTCCTGAGACTGAGGGACGTGTGCCATCTCTGCCTTACTCTTATACTCCAACATCAGGATAGCAGGGAACACCAAGATGCTCAAGATCACCTGAAACACACACACACACACACACACACACACACACACACACACACACACACACACACACACACACACACACACACACACACACACCCGAGAGTTAAGATAGAGAGAGAATTAATGTGAGACAGTCAAACAATTGCAAAGACTTGCGAGAATTGCAAAGACTTGCGAGAATTGCGAGAGGCAGACGGAAGGAGAGGCAGACGGAAGGAGAGGCAGACAGAGAGCTCCACCTTGTACCAGGAGTTCTTGCGCATGTTGAGGCGACCCATCCAGATGTCAGACAGCAGCATCTGCGTGCACGTGTGAGCGACGAACGGCCGCAGGCGTGACGACACGGCCAGGTTCAGACACGTGGAATTGCTCCAGTTCTTCAGCTCGTAGGTCAGCAGCTTCATCGCCATCATCTCATCCTGCCGGAAGGACTGCTCCAACAGGTCCACCGCCAGCTGGCCAAACTCACTGACACACACACACACACGCACACAATAAATAGACTGAAATCCTCTTCTATCTCACACACACACGCTCTGATGGACTTAGACTCACTTGGAATACTCCTTGAGCTCCTCAGACATGTCGTCCACCACGTCGCTCTTCTTGGCCTCGTAGCTCATGGAGCGGCTCAGCTTGCATGCCACGAGGGCCTTGGCCATGTTCTCCTCTCCGTGCTGCCAGAAGAACAGCGCCATCTTCTGCCGCTTCATCAGCACGGCCCACACCAGCAGCTCGTTAAACGGGTACGGGAAGCGCCACGTCTCCGGGTCGTCGATGTCCACAACCTCCTCCTTGCTCCGCCTGTGCTGGACATCACCGCCCGAGTCCATCTGAGACACGGAGAGACAGACAGGTGGCCTGAGCAAGTGGTTGTATCAGAGGCAATTAATCAGCAGTGACCTGAGCTCAGAGAGACAGACAGATGGAGAAGGATGGAAGAGAGACAAATGGGCGGGAGACAGGTAGACAGAGAGAGAGAGTGAAGTAGGAGAGACGGGCGTCACTCTACCCTCGGTTTGTAAGGCTGAGCGGTCTTGATGAAGTGGTTGTGCCGGGTTTTCTCCTTCTTGTCGGCCTGGATGCTGAACGGCTCGTGACTTTTCCGCAGTGAAGGCGCGCTGGGGGGGCCGCGACCCGATCGCTATGGAAACCACAAGATACACTCAGTACGTTTCTGACCTGGAGTCTCTCCACGATCACGACTGCTGATTAGAACACTCACAGCCCCGACTCCACTGCAGACACTGAGGTCATGTGACCTACACCTCACTTACAGGAAGCAGACAGCTAGTGGGATAGAGGAGGACGTGCAGTTACCCGCGTGTTGCCGTGCAGGTTGTTGTAGATGATCCTGAAGCGCTTGCGTGTGTAGTTACAGCGGTACGTTCCGCCCATCAGGTGCTCGATCACCAAACCCACATCGATCAGAGTCACCTTGTAGTTCGGAGGGAGGTTCCCCTGCAGGACAAGAACATCAATGGGGTTATCATTAAAAACTGTGTGTTTGTGTGTGTGTGTGTGTGTGTGTGTGTGTGTGTGTGTGTGTGTACCTGTTTAACATCTCTGACGAGCTGCAGCAACGTGGGGTTTGCAGGCAGTTGCTTCTACAAGATCAGAAAAAAAAAAAAAAACACACTTTAAGACACCGTCTCTGAGTGAAAGAAAGTGTCAGCAGTCAGGACATACGGCACAAAATCAACCCGTGTCTGTGTGTGTGTGTGTGTGTGTGTGTGTGTGTGTGTGTGTGTGTACCGTGTTGTAAAGCTCCTCCAGGCGTGAAACGGTGAGGAACCTGTGCATGCTCACACCGTTCTCAATTAGCAACTTCACAAACTCCACACGGTCCATCACCAATGCGTCCAGCATGGCCTGCTCTAAAGAATCTACCTACACACACACACACACACACACACAGTGTTTGACCCTGCTGACCTCTAGAATTTTCCCATTCTCAGTAAAAACAGAAATGTGATTCCACATGGGTTTAAAGTTTCACTGGTTTTACAAAAAGTGACAGTT
Organism: Clarias macrocephalus; assembly: GCA_011419295.1. Classification (NCBI taxonomy): domain Eukaryota; kingdom Metazoa; phylum Chordata; class Actinopteri; order Siluriformes; family Clariidae; genus Clarias; species Clarias macrocephalus. The sequence goes on from JAAGKR010008428.1 coordinate 18,075, forward strand.
TAACCACACACACACACACTCACTAGTAACTTTTGTCCGTAAACAAAGACGTGATCTTTTGCGATATCCACTCGGTTCCACGCCAGCGTCAGTACGAGCTGGTCAAACGCAGACGCATCAGTGCCTGCACGCGCACACACACACACACACACACACACACACACACACACACATACACAGAGGTATGTCAGAGACTTTATTTTGAATATAAACACAAGTTACTATAATGACCCAATTTCTTAACGTTCTCTTTCTCAGAAATGAAACCAGCAGCTGCTCGTGTCAGAGGCACAGAAATGCCGTTTATTACTTTAAATCGGGACTGAACAATCACATTAAAATAAATCAAAAATACAAAAAAAAAAAAAAAACACACATTTTGTATTCAACCATATTCATCACATTTATCACCCTAAGCACACAAACTTGACTGATTAAAGGTCTGACATAACAGATTAACAGATAAACATCCGGCAACACACTATTACTCTAACCACTTCAACAAGGCCTTTATTTCTTTATTACTTTATTGCACATTTATTCCGTTCATAGTCAAATCATACATTTCCTGAAACGGTTTGGCAACACACCTAAATACAAGGGTGAGTCAAAAATCATCTATATCTATAGAATTTATTTTATGCTTTTTTTATATAAACCATTTTGCTTTTATGAAAGACAAACCTATATTTTTTCAAGATTATCTGCTTGCTTTTACACTTTGTCCGTCTGTGCGAGACATGAATGCACCGCTGTTTACAGCTCTTCATCAGAAGCGACTCATCGTCCTCACAGGGCTGCTTTCGGGGGACCAGACAGGTGAAAGTTTGATGGATCAGGACTACAGGGAGGACGCTGTAACACCTCAGAGCGTCAACAGTGTGTGCACAAGAGTGTGGACGTGTAGGACACAACTGTGTGCTGATTCACGTCTCCCCACACTGAATCCACAATCATTTTAAAAAACTATTTTTACATTTATGATGGAGATGAACCGGTCGATCAGCCACTGGACAGAATTTACAGTTTTTTAGTTTGATGGGTCATGATCAGCAGATCTATAATAATTCTGTCTCAAACCAGTTCATTACACACACCAGTCTCACAACACCACCAGAGCTAATTAGCCAAAAAAGTAGAAGTCCCACCTGCATGATCACAGCCGCTCAACCGCGCGCTCACTGTCACGTTGAGTTTTGAGACTTTGGAGGCGTCTGAGGCGGTAAAACGCCTCTGTTTCTTTATAATCCTACAGGTGGCGCTCTCTGGTAGGAGTGAATTATTCGCTCAGTTTGATTAGAAATAATAATAATGATGACAGACGACAGAGATACGTGCTAGTAAAAGTGTATCTTTGTGTTTCATTTAATGTGAAGTTAAATGTTAAACTCTTGCATTTGAAGTTAGTTTGTAGCGTTTAAACACTGCACTTGGGTTTTTAAATGAGTAAACTAAATGTTATAAGGAATGCAATACATTTAATTACTCATTAAACTTTTTTTGAAGATTTTTGTAATTGTAATAAAATCTGGGTAAAAATGTAATCGAGAACCTGGATATTAATAAAATTGTGACACTTTGAAAATCGCAATATTGATCAAATCAACATCAAGGTATCGTGATAATAAGAGGTAGCGCAGTTGCTACTTCATTGGACTATGATTCGGAAGGTCCCAGGTTCAAACCCCAGCACCACCGCGTTGTCCCTGTTGGGCCCCTGAGCGAGGCCCTTAACCCTCAACTGCTTAGGTGTATAATGAGATAAAAAAATGTCACTCTGGATAAGGGTGTCAGCCAAGTGCCGTGATGTAAATGTAAGTGTGGTATCGGAAGGAGACGGTGATTCTTGTCACTACTGACACTCTTCAGAAGTATTGGCCCCGTTTCTACACCTCTGAGGCCTGGACCTCCTAACATGATCACAGTAGGACAAAACTAGCGACCCCAGGGTGACCTGAAGCACACTGGGAGCTCGTCCCTCTTCAGCCATCATTATCAGACTGTGTGAGTGCGGAGCTCTGAGTGGAGATTCTGAGTGGAGCAGTGAGTGGAACAGTGTGGACCAGAGAGGAAACGCCGGTATAGTGTGGACTGGGACCTTTGACTTTATACTCCACTGCTGGAGCTCAGCCAAGGTCAACACGGAAAGTATGAAGAACAAAGCACGGTCAGAGTGGACACACACACACACACACACACACACACACACACACACGCGTACCTTTAAGCAGAGCCTTCAGGATGGCCACGTCAATGTCCTGATGTTCCTCTGAGCTGACATCAAACACAGTGATCTATCACACATACATACACACACACACACCAGTCAAACCTCACGAGCACAGTGATCATTATGAAGCTCTATATAAAGTAAGTGTGTGTGTGTGTGTGTGTGTGTGTGTGTGTGTGTGTGTGTGTGTGTGTGTGTGTGTGTGTTACCAGCTCTTTGTTTTTCATACACTCCATGAGCGTCTGGAAGAGGTGCACCGCGTCATTTTGACTGAAGTTAAAGGTTTTTTTGATTGTTGCAATGATGTCCAGTTCAACACCGTCTGGAAGACTACTGTATAAATCACACACACACACACACACACACACACACACACACGTACGTTATTTTTTAAAATTATAAATATTGAAACAAATGTACATGTGGGACAATTTTTGGGAGAAAAGGGACAGAAAAAAAGAAAAAAGAAACCAAAAAAAAAAGAAAAAAAAAAGGTGACCGTGTGTGTGTAACCTGGGGCTCTGGGAATGAAGACTGTGGGACACTAGAGGTGTGTAAGGTTTAGTCACTAGAGAAAGTGGAACGAGTAACATGCAGAACAACTACAATGTCCACACTGCAGGACTGCACTAATCTGTTCCCTACACTCACTCAGGTCTGATTCATTCTTTACTTCTCAGATCAGACTTGCACGTCGTGATGGTTCACATTACACAAGACTTTAACATCAGACGTCTAAATGTCTAAAACTCGACCTATTAGTGCGAGCGCTCGCTCAATTCAAACAACACATGTGATTCTAGTGAAACCCTGCATGAGGACGCCAAGCAGACAGTCAGCGTGTGTGTGTGAGAATGTGGTAATGTTTTATCTGTTGCTAGCGCTGCTATGATATCCTCACTCTGCGGGCGCGGATTGATGATGTCACGCCCAACACATGTGCAGACGCACAAAGTCATACATAATTCCAATTTGCCTGTGCTCATTCAGGTCACATGACCATGGAGCGGATATGTATCTGATCTGGGATCATGTATGAAAGTCTGGTCTGGGCTGTAAACCAGATTAGTGTGACTTTAGGAGGCAGTGTGAGAGCAGCACTAGAAAAAAGGGTAGTGTAAAGTAGGACACTTGGAAATGAGGAAAAGTGAGAACAAAGGGAACAAGTAAGCTAGGAGACACCTAGAGAGTAGAAACACTCAACTAGATTTGAATAAGTGAACTACGATAACGCATACAAAAAATAAACAGGAAAAAAAAAAAGAGGTAAAAAGAGTTAAACATAAACCTTGTGTGTGTGTGTTAGTTACCCATCGTCCTCGGTTTGTTTATGGACAAAAGACAGGATGTCTGCAGCTCGCCCGGTTCCTTCACACACCACGACGGGGACAGGTGGGCTCTCCTGCAGGTACTCCAGCACCGTCAGGATCACGTTCGGTCCACCTTCAAAAATCAGCGCTACCACTGGCACACCCTGCCCGATACCTACAAACACACACACACACACACACACACACACACACACACACACACACACACACACACAGAATTATATTGCACTCGCACACTAAACCAGGAATCCTTCAGACCATTCCATAAAGCAGCACTGACTCAGGAACAACAGAAACTTTAGACAATGGAGCACAGACACAATAACTATGATTAATGGACAGAGGACAGTGAGGAACTGTAAACAGGAAGTAATTAGCACAACTAAACACTTAGGGGGGGGGGGGGGGGAACAATAATAACAAAGTAATAATTCTGTAATATAAGGACATGATGATGCTGTTACCACACTGTCAGTGAGACTGAGATCGGGGGAACGAGGAAACAATAGTGGAAATAACACTGGACAAGGGGACAAGGAAACTAGGGACACAAGAACAAAGCAAAAACACTAGAAACATGAAGAGAATTAAATGTCCATAAGACTGTATTGGGGCTGATTTCATTAAAAAAGTATGTTGTACATTGAATACACAAATCAATGTAGCTTCCCTAAAAATGGCCATTTATCCACGTTATAGTGTCTCGCTTCAAACAACAACAGTTATGATTATTATGATGATGCAAATTATTCATATTTCTTTATGAGTATTGATATCAAAATTAGTGTAAGCTTCTAGAAGCATGACCTGAAAAATGCATTGCTGAAATTAAAACATAATAATAATTTTTTTGTTCAAATGCTCCAGATCAGACACACACACACACACACACCGTATGTGGCTATAAAACATGG
>JAAGKR010008429.1:2485-31363 GCA_011419295.1 Clarias macrocephalus
ACTCGCAGCTCCTTCTCGTGCTGATTGGCCAGCTGCTTCAGTCGGATGGCTGCCGAGAGACCCGCAGGGCCGCCGCCCACGATCACGACGTCGGCCTCGTCCGCGAAGCGCTCCATATCTACACCTGCAGGGGGAGCCACAAATCACCTCCATGTTACAGTGGAGCTATAACACAAAGACATGTTTACAGTTTAGTCTAGTGCTTGCGTTCAAAGTAGGTTTTGGTGACGAGCACGGATACGCAACTGGTGAAAGACCACCTGACAACACAAATGCATGAGAAGATAAAGACGAAGAGAGTTTATCGTCATGATTGAGCGGGATTTGTTTGGTAGCTCTCAGGAATAATATGTAAGAATAAACAAAAGATAATTGCACTAAAATATAAATATATATAACATGTACAGTACAATGAAATAAACTACTGCTCAAAAGTTTGGGATCATTCGCAAATTTCTTTGTTTTCCAAAGAAACACACATTTTCATCGAATTCACAAACAAACTTTCACAAAATTTCACAAACGAATAAAGTTAGCCGCATCCATAATTTCCATCAAAATCATTATTTTTAACTCTGACAATGTCAGCATGTCTTGTTGTTTTGGCATGTCTTCTATTCAGACTAATTTCGTGTGTGTTTCCTTGGAAAATTATAAAGTTTCTAAGGAATCAAAAACTTTTGAGCGGTACTGTCTATGTGCAGTGGGGCTTTGGATCTTGGTGCAAACAGTGCAAAGGAACAGCTATTTAATATAAAGCTGAGTTTAACCAGCTTTAATGGTTAGAATAGTAACCATTATGTATGGTTAGAATAGTAAAAAAAAAAAAATAAAAAAAATAAAAAAAAAAAAATAATAAATAATTAAAAAAAAAAAAAAAGAACAAAATAATAAATAAATAAATAAATAAATAAATAAATAAATAAATAAGCTCCATTCGTCTGTGAAGGCTCCCCCCCCCCCTTTTTTTTCGAGCATGCCTATGAAGAGTTGTCTATTCAGCCAGAGCAGCATTAATGAGATCCGGCTTGTGGCCAGCTTCTCAGATATTCTGGGGTTGAGATATGGGAGACATATCCGAGTTCTTCTACAGCGCTGATATGCAGTAAATGTCTGGAGATTTTTTTTAGACGTTTCAAACTTTCCAAATAAACTCTGTGTGTGGAGGTGGTTTCTTCCAACAGTCCAAAAACAAAAGTTGATGGTCATTTCTGAATTGTCTGTGACTGTGTATGTGTGTCCTTCAATGGGTTGGCACCACATCCAATGTGTACCCGACCTCGTCCCGGGCCCGCTGCAACACTACACAGAATAGATAAGCGCTATAGATAATAAATAAATCGATGGATGGCCATCCAAAACACATTTTAGGTCGGTGCCAATAATTCTGCAACTGACAAAATACAATAAGGTCGCAGTGGAAATATTGTCGGTGTTAAAATAAAAATAAAAAAAGACCCCACATCAAACCTGTTCATTCCTAATCTGAATCAAACAGCCTCAAACTCAAAGGCAAAACTCTGTCTCAGTTTATCTGAATTCTGAAGTGGCTCTGTAAAGAACAAAAAACAGTGCGGCTTATCGATTCAAATCTGTGAATACATCTTATCTAATATGAGGCGGTACGAGTTTGATCAGAATTATTTAATAAACGATAAATTAGTGCTGGTAGCGTTCACTAGAGGCTGTAAATAACAGCTGACTCTGGTGAATGAGAAGACAATGAATTGTGTACATACAGTATACACACACACATACTGTATGCAGGCAAACTCCACAACAATTTTTAAATATGTGAGAAATTATGTCGCGGGAAATAGAAAAATTCAATAGTTGCTGTTAATGTTGCGCAGCCATTTTCACGGGTCAGTACCAACCTTCCCATCGTGGATCTTTGTCTCGAGGATAGATGGTGTAATGGGATGTAATTTTTGGCACGGGGGCTGAAGAGCATTGCCTCGTGGAGACCTGCAGCGCCACGCGGTCCGTCTGAAGGGCCTTCAGTGCACGTATACATTGCCGTGCTGTAAATGCAGATGTTAAAAGAAAAAAGAAATAAAATAAGGCAGTAATCAAATACATCCCGTCTGCTTTTACAAAATAATATAAAGCATAATCATCACATTCTGCAGTTCCGGAGGCAAAAGTGGGTCAAATCCAGTAGTAGTAGTAGTAAGGTGTACCTAATGAAGTGGCCAGTTAGCACTTGCGATATAAAGAGAAAATCTATTCTGAAGCATTAACAATAAGTAATTCATGTTGATGTGGATGTCTCTCTAACTTGGACATGTGCACATCTATACATCTTTGCTTGCGTCTTCTGGGTCCAAACACTTTTCATATTTATGTGACCGCTTGTTCTTTTCAGATATATCAAATATATCCAATCTATCTAGGACCACATCGGATAGTGACTCAGATCCGACCTGGAAAACGTCAGATTTATGCGTTCAGACACCCTTAAAGGAAAAAAAAAAGTGCTACATTAGGGTTAAAAAAAAAAAGATTGAGTCAGATTTGAGTCACTTCAGGCTGGTAATGTGAACGCAGCCTTAGATCAGTGGTGTCACACCTCATCCTGAAAGAGCCGTTGTGGGTACAGGCTTTCATTCCAACCAAGCAGAAACCATGCCTTATAGATATATGACATATAGATAGATATGACAGACCAGTTATATTAAAGCTTCTGTCTTATCAGTGCTTTCTGTTCAAGGCTACAGTCTCCCCAGTCACTGCTGTGCAGGTGTGAACGTGTTACATCAGTTCATTTGTAAATGCGATTTGAGCAAAAATGGGCATCCCAGTTGTGATTTGCATGTTCGGATATCTGCAAACTAAATTTGGAGCGATACTCTAAGAAGTGAAGTTTTTATTTTTATTTTACAGAGAATCATTACGAGACTGAGAGTAAACGGAACGGAAACATCCTCAATCACTGACTAAAACCAAAGTTTAAAAGTCAACCATCAGCTGGAAAATTCACCAAAGCTTGGGTTGGTGAAAACCTGGGATTCTCAAGGGCCAGTATTGGAACGTTATCAGGAAAAATGTTTAAAAAAATCAACAATGCTCTTTACAGTGAGACTGCATCCGACTTTCACCTGAAAGCTGCCCTACGAGGACGAAGAGTCACGTCTGATGAAGAAGTGGAGACAGCGGTGCATTCATGGCTCAGCCTAAAAAATTTTTCTCTCATTTTTTAATAAGAAAAAACAAAAGATTGTTGACAGATGGCGTGTACTGAAAAGTGAAAAAAAAATTGTATTTGGCTTTTCTAAAAGTAAATTTAAAATATTCTACAGCCAGGGTGTGAATAATTTTTAACTCACCCTCATAGATAGATAGATAGATAGATAGAGCCAAAAATTTACTAATTAAACAGGTGGAACCAGGTGTGGTGAGGTTTGGCTCGGTTGGAATGAAGGCCCACACACCCACACCGGCCCTCTCAGGATCCAGTTTAACACTCTGCCCAGGCGGCTATTTGACACGCCCCATCTGCCATCAGGGGGGCCAAGCATACACTTAGGGTTAGGGTTAATTGGACAATTTATTCGATGTTACAATCTGGAAAATTCCACCATGAATTCTCCTAAATATTTGTTTGTTTGTTTTTATTTCTTGTAATTTTGTCGTCCAAACACTAAGGAACAGGAAGACAATTTTCTGAAACACAAATTTTAATTTTTAATTCACAAGCAGTTGTTAAAACCAAGGTTTTCATGCCGTAAACAAGGAAGTCCTGTTAGAATTTATCTAACCATCCCTTTAAGAAAAAAACAAACTTGACCTTTATTCCTCATGTCAGCAATAAAATGTATTTTACTGGTTCTGCAGTAAATATAAAACAAGAATGTGAAATAAACACTCCAACTTTTTTTTTATCCAAAAATGGCTTAAAAAGAAAAAAAACATTAATATATATGCAATAACACTTTACAGTATGATGTTAAAAAGTTAAAAAGCAGTTCTTGGCTCCTCACATGGCCCCTGGGAGAACTTATATTTATCTGACCTTTGTCCTACTTTTAGCCAACATCCTGCTAATGCTAAGCTAACGACTGCAGGCTAGATGACGTGTACAACCAGATTTTATATTAAAATAGTATTTTTTTAGATTTTGATATTATATAGAGTAAATAATAAAATATCAGGAGCATTACAGGAAGCTAGCAAACGCAGCAAAATGCAAAATAAAGCTTCCAGCATTCAAGTTTCATGCGTCCACTGAAGTGGCCGCATCGCAAACAGCGTCGGTTTTCCAAAGTGCCCTAGAAACGGAGTGCCTACAGAGCGCCAGTTCACCCCAATAAGAAGTGCAACTATACAGTGAACGAGGCGGCACTTAGGACGCGAACAGAATCTAGCCTGAGAAAGTCGCAGTGACATTACCTTGAAGTGAACACCTGCTGGAATGAAACATGGAGAATGCTAATGCGTTACTGCTGCCTGCTGTGAATCCTCGGTTTCGATATTAAACGCCTCCTATTGTATAAAAATAAATATGCACTCAGGTTTAGCTGAACAGTTATACCAGCCCTGGAACCAAAATATGCCTTCTTCTTCTTCGCTGTAAGGACATTCACGAGATGAATGGAGAAGCGCCACCTGTCGGAGAGGAAATAAATTAAGAACTATAGAAAGCAGTTCAGTTCAGTGCAGTTTAGTTCACTCACTCATTTATATAATGAAAAAATATATAAATATAATTTTTTTTATTAATAATTTATGCAGAGAGTTCTTTTGTCTTTTGACCCTGGAGCTGCAAGGCTGTCAACAGAATTTTTTAAGATAACTCGAAGACATGTGAAGGCTGGAGTTTCCTTCATGTGTTAACATTTTAACATAACTGGAGTATCTAATTACATTAAAGCTGGTCAGCCTATTTTTAGTTTTACCCATTTAACTATTTCTTCACACTCTTTAATCTCAACAGTGAGTACTTCAGCTAGTTGTCTATACCGCTTTATCCTGCATACAGGATCGCGGGGGGCCTGGAGCCTGTCCCAGGAGACTTGGGGTACAAGGTGGGGTACACCCTGGACAAGGTGCCAATCTATCACACATACAAGCACACACTCACACACTATGCACAATTTTTGAAACACCAATTAGCCTAATCTACATGCCTTTTGCCTGTGGGAGGAAACCGGAGTACCCGGAGGAACGAAGCACGAAAGAGAACATGCAAACTCCACACACATTTTTTGGTTCTTGTAATTTTTGTCATCCAAACACTAAGGAACAGGCAGACAATTTTCTGAAATACAAATCTTCATTTTAAATTCACAAGCAGGTTTTAAAACCAAGTGGGAATCGAACCCGCACCCTGGAGGTGCAAGGGAACAGCGCTAACCACAAAACCACTCAGTCCTTCCCAGCTCAGTTCACCTGTGGAGTGTGTGGTCAACTTGCTGCCACGTCTCACGCTGCTCCAACGTTTCGGTAGATATTTTATTACCTCACAGTATGACATAAAAGGTGATGATGACACTGCCTACTGTTACACAATGAGGAACGCCCACTACCCTGGGGTCTCATTAGCTAGGAGCACGCCCTTTTGTTACAACCTTTGTTTTAGATCTCTGAGGGTAAAAAGATACTCGGCCAGGTGCACACTCTCGGTTTAGGGACCGTAAGTAGTGTAATCTGGACTGGCTTTCCAGTGTGTACTCTTCTTATCTGTTCAGTAATTTGGTCATCTCTGACTAGACTTTGGTGGGCTGTTCTGGTCTGAAGACATCATGGTTAGTGGGTGTTTGTGTGTCTCAGGACCAGCTCACAGAAGAGGCTTGTATACACACTCTCTCTCTCACTCATTCTTTATACCGCTTATCCAGTACAATAAGGTCGCAGGAGTCCTGAACCTATCCTGGGGGATTCGGGCCATCTAAAAAAAAAAGGAGACTCTTAGATGCAGTAAAACATTTGAATGGTGCAAACATTTAAGTAAGGCCATAGGTCATACGAGTGGAACACCTGATCATTAAAAATTAATAGGCAGCTCGTCCCCAACCTGTGCAAGAGACCCATCTGTCTTTGGGAACTGTAGGATTCATGAATATCACTTGCACATTACAGGAACTAGACTGGGAGTTATTGCCACATCATCCAGGCCTGACCTCGTCCACTCACCTTTTTGGGCCATTAAAGAAGTTCCTGGGAGGCCAGCGTTAAAGAGATGATGCAGGAAGTTTGATTATAGCTCCAACATGCTAAGAAAACTGTATGGAACGCTGGGATACTGTAGGTGTATTAGTGTAGTTCTCTCATAACTCTCATAACTGTTACTGTTATTCTGCACAAAATTTGACTTGTGCGTCCCACGTATAATTCAGTCATATACACTTTGTTTTAGAATTACATATAAGCAGTGTTGGGGGGACGTTACTTTTTAAAGTAACTAATTACATTACAAAATTACAGTTACATTACTGCGTTACTTTCTGATAAAAGTAACTAGTTAGAAAACTTTTCCATTGCAGAAAATGAAAACTCCTTTGTGTTTCCTCATGCATGTTGTTTTAGTCAAGACCTAAATAATTATTCTACCATCATCACTCGGCGAAGTTTCACCTACGCGGTTTCGCGCGGTGCCCGTAAGTACGGTTCATCATGATTCACTGCGAGTTTCTGCACTGTGATCAGGTTTCCATCTTTCCGCGCGCCGGTCCTCGCATAGTCAAACCGCATAGGTGACATAGGGGTATAACAGCAGGAATAACAGTGGGGGACGTGTTATCGGGGGCGGGGCTTGTAGGACGACTTTCTCACACGCACACACACACACACACACACACACACTAATGGATTGGAAATGACTGCCGTCTGGCTCACGGATTACATAAATTATCTGAATAACAGATTACATTTTAAAAAAAAGTAACTAAGTAACTGAGCACTTAAATGGTGGATCTAAAGCGTTAGATTACTCATACATCAAAAAAGTAATCGGAGTACTCTAACGCGTTACTTTGTATAGCGATACACCCAAAACTGCATATAAGGCACATTTTCCACTGTGCATTTCCATTCAAACCCTACAGGTTTTTTCATATACTGTGTTTTCATTCATTATTAGGGCCCAAGCTCTGTTACATCAGCATGATGATGACATGTTTATGACGTCATTGCCATAAACGATGATCGGCCCAAGCACCTGCGCCATCACAGCCCGGGCGCACCAGAAAGACTCGTCCAGCCATGATGATGCCTTAAACCTATGCCATTCAATGACATCAGCATCCGGGGCTTTGTAGAGGTCATAAGCGTGCTCAAAAGGTACACAGGTTGTATATATATATATATATATATATATATATATATATATATATATATATATATATATATATATTTCACCAAAGCACTGTTGAATGTTTTTATCTGATTAGTCAAAAGGTGTAGATTAATTTTCTATAACCGCAACTCTGACAGCAGTACACACACATTAATGTGTTGGGTCTTGGGTCTAATATGGTATTGTTTCTATGGTAACAGCTTACTTAGCATTTATTCTTAAAAAAAAAACATGCATACCAACCATATATATTTTTTTATAATGTGGGAAAAAAAAAAAAAAAATATATATATATATATATATATATATATATATATATATATATATATATATATAAAGAATTCATGTAAATGATGTGATTGAATTTTACTTTATTAGTTTCAAATGAAATGAAATGGACTGAGATCCACAAAACATTTTCCAAATATGATTCGATCTATTTTTCTCCACTTGTTTCACCTTTCACCTTATATTACCCAAACTATTAGTAACTTATGTAAGTCTTTCGCCTAACGCGCAGCAATCCCTCAGGACGTGACGGCCGTATAATCTTCTCAGATGTATTGTGACTTGCGTTAAAGCGTTTCAGACATCTGTATAATCCTCTCACATATAACAAAGAGCTTCACACGCCAGTGCTGCTTCAGCGGTGAAATTGAAATCTTGTCGAGTGAAGATGTCACCACGTATCAGAAACAATTTGATCAAAACATGTCCGTTTACATTATACATTTATTTTTGCATCCAGAAAGTATGAGGTCACTGAACTTTTTCAATGTTGTCTAAAAAGACACACTAATTCCCACTGTCTACTCCTTGACCAACAGGAAATGTGTTCTGCTTTATAAATGACATGTTCAACATTCAGAACAGAAAAGATCAAGTTGCACTAGGTTTTATTTTTTAATAACTATACCCTGACACACTTTTTACACTTTTAGGACAGGTTAATGAATAAATAAAATAAATAAATGAATAAATAAAAGCAGTACACTATTAGGGCATAATTATTAAACATTGAAAGCTTTTGTATGAGGCTCCAAAATAGATCACACCATTCGAGTAAAATGGATCTGTAACAACCTTGATATGTTAAAGTGGAAACAAATCCAAATCCAACATCCGGTTTCTAATCACAGTGATCCGATGCTGAGGTTGTTCACACTCAACACAAGTGATGCGATGTGATGTGACGCAAAGCCTAAATCATAATTCTGATCAGACCTGTCATCAATCCAGTGCATGAAACATTACAGTAATGAATGGAGCTTTTCATTCATTAACATTAACATCAACTTAAAAGACAAACACGACCTTGAAAAACAATAATCGACATTACAGTATCACCGTCCAAGAAACCGAAATAAAAAACAGACCCTGAACTCTGTTACATTGACGATCAATAAATGTTTGAGTGGCGCTTGGAGGAACATACAGTACAAGAACACGTATAGTTCATGATCAATGGGAGCACTTTAACATGATCAATATCAAACCAATAAATTTTTTGGTTAGTTTGTGAATTTTATACTGTGAATATATGTGTCAATCATATAAAACTAATAATTAAAAAAGCTAGGACTACTTTCCACTTTTGGATAAGGATAATAATTAGCAGAATGCGTTAACAAGATGAAACTCAATTATAACTATTCCCCACTTCTCCCTCCGTAATTGAGTAGCCGATTCCCACCCATCCCTCTGTTAGGGCAATCTCACATGTCAACTACCACCTTCAACAACCATAGGGCGAGGACTATCCCATGCTTCCTCCGGGATGTGACGCCAGCCGACTGGAATAGTGTGTCCGCCAACATCTTATTATAAATCTAAATTACTAATCAAAATGACAAGCAGCCAAACAAAGACAGAATTCACAACTCAAAATGTTTTCAAATCTGTTGAAATACTAAGGACCTCTTTTGACAGATGTTCCACTGATTTGCTCATCCTTACAACATGGTAGAAGTATTATTGCACCTAGTGGTCAAAATTGCAAAAAGCACTAATAGAGACCCATTGGGACAGGTATCATGCTGCCCCATGTTCGCTCTATGCATATTTAACAAACCATACATTACAATGAAATGAACATTCAAAGGCAAAATGTCACTGAGGTCACTGCCATTTTGTTTCTTGTCAATGTACTGTATGTGGTGTGCCGTAACTAAAGGTATTGAATACAGTGAGATTTTACTATAGGAGGTATTTTAACATGAACGGGGTGAAATGATCCATATATGTGCCACCTAACACATTGTGGGATGGGTCAGGTTACACTTGGGGGTAAAGGACCTTGCTCAGTGGTCCAACAGGGGCAACCCAGGGGCGTCGGGGCTCAAACCAAGGACCTCCTGACCAGTAGTCCAACATCTTAAACGCTGAGCTACCCCAGTCCCCAGTTTAATGTATAACCTATATAAAAAAGAAGAAAAAAAAAAAGATTTTCAACCAAACCTGTTACTTTAGTTTAATACATTTTTGCTTTAAATGGAATTCGTTTAGATGTGTTTCTTATTAAAGGCTTACAACAGTACAGGATTCTTAACTATTCATTCTAAGCAAATGCCTTTCTTAACGTCGTACTTGATTGATTGATTGATTGATCATTTTAGTACAACTTAAATATTCTACAACACAATAAAAGTTAAGCATTAGTATGAGGTATCATCGTTGGCATAAGCCTTTTACACATTAGGGATCACACAAAGGATCACAGTCTTTGCATGACAGCCAGACCACAGGGTTTAGACATTTTAATTGTTTTACGAACACAATTATTCAGAAGCTCTTCTGAAAAGCAATTAGCTTTGACACTTTTTTAAGTCAAGGTACACAAAGATGTTTTGTCCCACTTTAATTGGACTATACAGAGAGTTTTGAAGAAAGTAATCTACCTCATTCATGTTTATTTCCCACAACTGCTTTTCAATCCTTTTGATGATGTTTTATGAACTGTATGTCACATCGAATTGGGATAATGTAAATTATTCTCAAGGACACCAAAATTAAAATAGTCACTTGACATGACTGGATGAATGAATCTACCCTCTGGGCTAAATCCTACAGTACATTTCTCCTAGTATCTGCTTTACAGGTGCAGTGCTGGCATTGTGTTAAGGCTCTGAGTTACTGATCGGACCGAGCCCAGATCGAGACCGAGCCCAGATCGAGCCAAAGCTCTTCCAGGTTGTAGCTGTTCAGTCCTTGAGCACGGCCCTTAACTCTATCTGCAGCCGTATCATGGCTCACCCTGTGAACTGACCCCAGCCAGAAGCTCGGATATGCGAAGAATAAATAATTTCACTCTGCAGTAATGTGTGTATATATAAATATGTGTATTTTTTCTTACCACCATTGGTCATAAAATCCATTTCAAACTATTTTGTTGATTGTGTGGTTGGGAAAAACAAAACAAAAAAAGAAATGATAAAATCATGCAAATTCCAACTACAGAAGCTGATTAATTGGCTAATTCTTCACAGAGTTGGCGATATTCAGCGCATGATTAGCGCTATTCAGGACACAAGGCCTATAATCACCATATTATTCAGTTTTTAGGCACAAACAGAATGGAATAGACTGGGGGTTAAAACATTTTCTTCCTTTCCTGTAATCTCTGCCAAGGTTGCTTGACGTTAGCGTTCACAGGAGGCAAGTGCAAACAGGTAATTTGTTGGGAAAGTAGAACACCGGAGACCATCGGTCCAATACTTCAGACATGTTGCACGTGGCACTGCATAAAACTAAGAAAGTCTCGAATTCAATTTCACACTTCCATAGGAAATGAATGGAGGCCTGCTGCTTAATCACTTAGGAGTATGATTGAACAATCATGAATGTATGAATTAATAAACACATAAAGAAATGTGTTTGTCCAGCAATGGGCCCAAGGCTGACCAGCATCCCTGTGTAACATCACATGTCCTGTTTTGCTTGTCCACAGGTTGCAGCTAGGTAGTCCTTGAGGCGCAGGACATCTCAGAGGGATGGGCGAGGTACTCTGGAGACACTACGTTCTGGCTGTTTTCGTGAAGAGGCCACATTTCCTGCCAGGTAAACGAAGGATGATGGGCCGGGTGGCTGCTGAGCAGTGGCCTCCGCTGCCTGTAGTTGGTCCAGACCTGCAGAAGGGTCTCCTTAAAGGGTCGTGTGGTCAGAGTGTAGAGAATGGGGTTTAGAGCGCTGTTTATGGGCAGGATGAAGATAACCACCCATGAGCTGATGGTTCCTGAGTGAGAAAATAGATGAAAGATTTATGGACTTGCATTTATTATCTCTAAACAGAAACTGGTATTAGGTGTCAGTCAGATCCTGTTCGAATTTACTGATACTTATAAAAAAAAAATCCCAAAACACAAACAGAGCCAAAAAAATCCCAACAATCCCTGACTGATTAACATTAAAGTCACTTATTTCATTACGTGAATTGTCAAGTAGTAAAAATACATTAATTTGGCAGTCAATTTACAAGTGAGCTCCACTCAATCCAATCTCCAAGGTCCCAGCAGTAGTAATCGGACATGAATTGGAATGAACTCAGAAGATTCTAGTCATTAGCAGGGAAATAATCAATCATTGCTACGTGCGCTGTAGAACTTAACTTATTCAAGAGGTGACCGCAAATTTATTATTCAGAACATGAGAGAAATTGCACAGAAGCAAACAAAGTGCTGTTTTATGAGCAGATGTTCGAGGAATCTTAAACTCAAAGACCATGGATCAACGCTCAAAGATCCATATACTCATCATGTGTAGGGTTGCGGCATCCTGGAGACAACCCATTGCAGGGCACAAGTAGCTACTGGCACCTCTTACTCATGTAATACAGACAATTTGGAACCATTGATCAGCCATCAGTGTTCGTACTGTGAGATGAAACCAAACAAGAATAGGAAACTCCAAGCACAAGCAAACCTGGAAGTGTGAGTTGTCAGTGCTACCCATTAATCAACCGTGCTGCCTCAAGGATGAATAGATAAATCGTGAAGGAAAGCACCAACCTGGGATTTCAACCTCCATGAGTGATAAGATCTTGAGGATGAAAATCGGTATCCAGCACAGGGAATCGGTGATGACGATGGAGAAGAAGCGCTTGGCCACGGTCAGCTCTTTCTTGATGTGATTGCTGTATTTGGTGGTTTGAGTCCCCGTTCTCTGGATGTTGTAAAACATGCTTCCGTAAGACAAGACGATGATGAGGAATGCCACGAGGTTCAGGCCTACAGAGAAGCAAATCAGATGACCAAATTTAAACGGAGGTGGAAACTAAGGAAGTGGAAATAGGTGAACTTTAGTCTTTAGATGTGTACAGTACAATGAAAGTGAAGTGTCTAGCAGAGGTGGGTAGAGTAGCCGAAAAATGTAGTAAGAAGTAAGAGTAGCTGTACTTCAAAATAATATTACTCAAGTAGAGGTAGAAAGTAATTATCCAGA
The DNA here is from genome assembly GCA_011419295.1 of Clarias macrocephalus. NCBI lineage: Eukaryota > Metazoa > Chordata > Actinopteri > Siluriformes > Clariidae > Clarias > Clarias macrocephalus. The sequence continues at coordinate 15,219 of JAAGKR010008429.1, forward strand.
ATATTACTCAAGTAAGATTAAAAATTATTGCTTTTTTTATATATAGAAATTTTGTAAGCAGTCAGACAAAATGATAAAATAATGTACAAATTGTGACATTTCCAAAGAATAAAATAAATAAAATAAATAAAACAAAATATCTCTACAAAATAGCTAATTAAGGAACAAGAAACACAAATTTCCTAATCTCACTTTTTTTTTCACACTATAAAGCTTTTGAAATAAATCCCTACTGTAGGTAACATATGTATGTTTGAACAGTGTAACTATTTCCTGTGTAAGATTTACTGTATATTCAGTCGCCCTGAATGACTCAGCAGAAAATAACATTAGAACACATGTACAAGAGTCTCACTTCACCATAAACTGTGTCCAGCAGAACAAATGTAAGAAAATTATATATATATATATATTAGCCTCTAGTTTATTTGCTAATTATATATGTAAAGATTGCAACATTAAATAAAACAGCTAAACTACCCGCTACATGTTTGCTTCACTGTCTACCATGGCTGAATACAGACCCTCCCCCTTCTGTGTGGTCGTTTGGCTGATTGGTCAAACGGAGTCATGTGATTATTGTTTCTACATCTGATTGGTGAAACACAGTCACATGGTCACATGGTCACATGCTCGATCCACCAGCTGCGTTTCTCTGGCAAACACAAAGAATATCTAAAGTGTCGAATAAATGGTTAGAAAAGTCGAGTGGAGCCGAATGTAGCGAAGTAAGAGTAGCGTTTCTTAAAGTGAACGTAAATGTAACTTGTTACTAACCACCTCTGGTGTCTAGCAAGAATTGACATGGTTTCAGTGAACAATTGGAGCAGGAGGCTTAGAGATACAAAATTCTAACCGAGTTGATGGATATCTCAGTTAGATGTCACTGAGGTCTTTGTCAATCCTTTTTTACCGAGAGATAGCCTAGCATACATGTTTGAGATTAAAACTGATAAAGCCGAGCCAGAAATGACGATGCTATCAGTTAATAGCGGTTTCCTCGGGGCGCAACCTGACCTCTATCACGCCAAACAAATTGAGGTTTAACCAACACAAATATTTTGTGAACACCTTGTTGACCTGGAAAAAAAATCATATTGAAAGAAACATATTTTTCATAGTAGAAAAAGTCTTAAGAAACACTCGAGATGTCTTTCTCAGATGAAAAGTTCTCATGTCAAGTATGATATGCTTTTTTATTCGTTATATAACCTTGCTGGCTTATTATGTCGATTTGTTTGTTGGTTTGTTATTAGTTTTAACTTATTTGGAGCCTCTGAGTTGGTTGTTTCTACAGAATCAATAACGTAGTAGAAGTTAATAAAAATCTTTCAGACAGTACTTGCCAGTGATCTGAATAAAGAAATCTATGCTGCCTGTTCTCATTTTATAATACAGTATTCATTCACTGTAGTGTAGTGGGGGCCCGGAGCCTATCCCAGTGAGCTCAGGGCACAGAGCAGGACACAACCTTGATGGCACAAACACAAGAACTCAAATAAATACAAATAAAATAAAATAAAATATAGTTGCAAGGAACGATGAGCGGGCCCAAGCACTTGTGCCATCTCTGTTCAGGCACATCAGAAAGACAGTGGGCACAGTGGGAATATGCATTTAAAGGGGACGCACCAATATCCTTATGACATGATTTTAGAATAAGTGGAATTTTATGTCAAGACCTTAAAAAAAAAAAAAAAAAAAACCCGTATCCTGGAAAAAAAAAGCATTACACTATGATGTCACTTAATAAGATGTCACATAGAAAGGTATTAACCACTTTTTGGCATAAGTTTAAGGCGTTGTCCATGAAAATAAAAATATTACAAATTTAAAAACATTTAGGCTAGAAATGTCTAATAGTTATAAAAGTTACAAAATACAACAAATTAAAATGGAATGATATTAATTATACAGGAGGTTACAATAAATATAAAAAGAAATATAAAGTATAAAAGTATATGAATATAGAAGTGTAAAAATATGTTGTGTGTGTATGACAGGGATGTGGTTATCCATGTTCCAAAGTGCAGTTAGTCCTCATTTATGTGTAAATGAGCAATGTTTGTTACCTTGAACTCTTTCTAACGACTCACCCAGAAAGATGACAATGGAGTAGATCTGAGCTCCTGCGGTCTCAGGCTGCTCAGAGTGCAGAGGAAAACAAACCCCGTTCGTCCCGTAGAAGTTCCTGAACACTCCTTTACACACCAGGGGCAAGAAGGCGATGATGAAGCCCAGGATCCAGATGGCCACCAGGATGGTCACGGTGCGCCTGCGTCCGGGCGTCAGGTAGCGGAACGGGTACACGATGCAGATGTACTTCTCCAGGGTGAGGTAGGTGAGGAGTAGAACAGAGACCTCGGTGGACAGCATGGCCAGAGAGCCCACCACCTGACAGGGCAAGCTGTCCATCCAGGCCTGTGCGTGGCGGTTATACTCGCCACGGAACTTCAGGTCGTACGAACCGATCACAAACAGGTAGACGCCCATCAAACCATCAGCACCTGCACAGCAAAGCAGAGGAGAGGGTTTTCAATTCCATTCCATGCTTTATGTTCTGCAGCACATGAGTATTACAGTATGCACATATTTACACCGTCAAATTTACACCATCTGTTATAAATTACCAGGAGTGAAGCAGAGAGAAAGAGAAAAAAAAATGAAAGAATTTAATTATTAGCACTGAAATTGCAAAAGGATAGAGATACAAAAACACAAAGAGAACAAGGAAAGAAATGGGAAAAGAAAAGAAGAAAAAGAAAGTGAAAGACAAATGGGAGGAGAGATTGAGGCTGATGGAGAGAAACATACAGAGAAAGAAAAAGACAATAGGAGTGACAGGCAGAAAGAGAGAGATTAAGAAAGAAAGAAAGAAAGAAAAGATGGTGGAAAGGAATAAGATGGCAGGAGAGAAATGGAGAAATAAATATGGTGGGAAAGAAAAGCAAAGGGATAAATAAAAATGGTGGAAGAGAGATAAAGGACAAAAAAAGTGGGAGAGAAAGTGAGAAGAAGAGAAAGAAAGAGTGATTGTGGAAGGAAGAAAGAAAAAAGTTAGAAGCAGAGATATTAGGATAAAGAATAAGAGGTGGGAATAAGAAAATGTCAGAGGGAGAGAAAAATAAAAAGAGAAGAATGATGGTGAGAGGCTAAGAGAGAAAAAGAGAGAAAGCTAAATGAGATGGAGAGATGATGGGAGAAAGAAAGAAATGGAAAAAAGAAAAAAAAAAACAGAACAGTGGGTGGAAAAAGAAAATGACAAAAAGAAGGACAGTGTGAGATAAAACGATAAAAGTGATAAAAAAAAAGATGGTGAGACGCAAAGAGAGAAAGAAAAATAAGAAATAAACACAGAATAAAAGAAATAAATTTTACTGCAGGGGAAGAGAAAGAGAGAAGTAAAGAAAGAAAAATGAGAGAGAGGTGGTGGGAGCAAGAAAGAAATTAGAGAAAGAAAGAAGGGTAGGAAAAAGAAAGAAAAACAAAAATTTGAGAAAAGATGGTGAGAGAGAAAGAAAGAAAGGAAATTAACATGAAAGAGAGAGAGAAATTGATTTTGCTTTCTTATCTGTATGTATTACTCCCTTATACCCCGGCCCTTCCAAAAAAACAAACAAACAAACAAACAAAAAAAAAATTCACAGCTTTCCCATCAAAATACAGTATGCCTGCTCAACTCTGAGCTCTTTCTAAAATCAGCCTTTCAATGCAGTTCCGGGACACACTGGTACACCAGCAGCAGTCCTCCCAGTAAGACACCTCTTTAAACCCCATTGATAGAAGCATTAATGAGTTATGAGCTATTTAATCATGCTTGCTGCCAATCTCCGCTCTTCCTGCCATGCTTCTCGATCCTGGGGACACGTCCAACAACGTCCTGAATCTAACACGCAGCGCTCCGGAGGCTCTCGCTTATACAGACAAGCCCTCATGGCTTCGACCGTGTATGCAGAAAAATCAATTATTTGCTTCGAAGCATGATGTAGACATCAAAGTGAAGACTGCTGGGAATTGCTTTACACTCCAGCAAAGCTCCCGATCAAACCCGAACCTGCCTCATCTGCCGTCTCTCTCTCTTTCTCTCGCTCTCCGGCATGCAGATGACCGGGCCGCAGCTGAAACGTTCATATCCTGATATTTAGAACATATCAAAGAGATGCTGAGAATCCAAACAACAGTTTTTCATTTCACGGGCAATCAGGCTGAGCACCCGAGAAGGAGCGGCAGAGAGAGCTGAAAGGATGATGAATAATAGAGTTTTACTTATTTATTTTTCTTTTTTTAGTGAAAAGTGGCCAATTGGGCAAAAAAAGGCTGATGGGTGGAAATATGATTCATTGCTGATGCAGAAACAACAAGGCAAAGTGTGATAGGCGGAGAAGTGCAAGCTACAGCACGCTGGTGGAGATTCATAAAAACTCTCCGGATTTTGACCTGATTCTATCAGAGGAAATGTTTATGAGCTTCAGGACTATAAAACCAAATTGCACTAGATAATAATGAAGGTTCAAAATATCTCTCTTTCTTTCTTGATAAAAGTCCCATCACAATTCGGACGCCCACTCCTACCCCTCACTGCGCTCTGAATCATCATCCTTCTGATCATCCGCGGCTCTTCTGAAACTGCTTTGCTGTCGTTTTTCTTTGTCGATTAACGAGACTTTGCCCACCTTCGGACTTCGGTTATTTGTCTCCCCTGCATTTATAATGTCTCTGACTCGTGCCTGCATTAACACGATTCAACTCGGGTACGCCAAGAGGTGTTCAAGTCAAACCGGGACTTTCCAGTAAAACTGATGTGAAGACTTAAAGCGCAATACGGTGATGAGTCTCTTAGCTGCAGTGAAACCTTTCAAACGTTGTAAAGAACAGACGCATCTGTCTGTGGGAGCTGTACACACAATCATTCACCAACAGCACTCCATATTACAGGAACCACATTACAGGAACTCGGCTGGGAGTGACTGCCAAATCCTGACCTCACACCAAGTCATGTCCATATGTTTGGGCCTTTTGATGGAGTTCCTGGGAGGCTGGCGTTTCAAATGTGAGGCAGACAGTCCGATCATGGGTCCGGTGTACTGAGAAAACTTTCTACTTTCTACTTTGATGGTTTCCAAGCACTAGTGAAAACACTAGAATAGGTGCAGGGGATTATATAGAGAAATAAAGCCATAAATATGTTTTGTTGTTTTTCACACTTTTGAACAACCCTCAAATATCTTTCTCTAATAAATTATTGTGTCAAAGTATCTAAAAAAACTTTTTTTTCTGCTTGAAACTGGTGTGTACCACACACAAACATGGAAGTGCAAAAATAAAATTTCAAACCTTCAAGATTCTGATTCTTGGTGAACGTTAGGATACAAGAGTTTTCATATGTTTCAACAATTTTTTTTCCTAAATAGTGTGTGGAAATGCCTACAGTGCAAAATGATATGCCCGAAAGACTCACAGCAAAGGGAAATGATGCACATGGCATGGAGCTTGTTCTCCGAGCGGATGTAGGAGCGCATGCAGATGACGAAGATGTTGCCGAAGCAGGTGGTGGCAGACACGACCCAGACGAAGACGCGCAGCACGATGTTAGCGAGCAGGTCCTCAAACGACGAGATGCCATCTGTGTTGGGCTTGCAGCTGCGTACGTGAGGAGCATAGCCGCAGTACTGGAACTTTTTAAAGTAGCTGTGTTTGGGAAAAGGTAAACAAGCACACTGGAGCTGAGGGATAGAAGAGATTTGAGGGAAGTCGGTTATTCATTTCACTTTTGTCGAGAAGTGTGGGTCTGGAGTCACAACGGCGGACGACATTAGGCTATTATGTATTTCAGCGATAATTACGTACGTTCAAGGTGTGTTTCAGAGCCGGGAAATAACAGGAAGATGTGTGAAAATGGACCAAGGAGGTAATAAGTTGTTATGTAATAATTAATTTGCAGAATTTCGATTTGTTATCATAATGTGATTACCCCAGACGCTGTACTAATATGCGATTCCTCATGGATTTGGTGGCGTTTCTTAGTGTTAGCTTTTGTGCAATTCAGTGCTCCTGTTGCAAAAAGATAATAATATACTGTGCTTCACATTTCATAACATAAGTGACGAATACTGACATTTGCAAGCTTTCTGATTAATAGCTAACTAACTGTTCCAGGGTGTAGAATCCCTTGGTCCACACACCAAGTAGTACAGTTTGTCAAGTGCAATATGACGCAACATAGCAGCATGAGACATAATAAATAAATAAATAAATAAATAAATGAAGGATGAATTGCTTCCATCTTTATTATTCAGTAGCTTATATAAAAAATCATTACTTTTATGCCAACTATTCAGGAACATGTTTGTGTTTGAGTAGAGGAAGTGTTTATGAGCTTTCTTCCATAGTTGGGATCTATGTCATGAACTCCACATCACATCACATCACATCACATCACATGACATCACATCACATCACATCACATCACATCACATCACATCACATCACATCACATCACGTCAGTTTTCTGTTACTATTCTAAAAGATAAAATTATATGTAAAATTGATAATTGTCCAGGCTGCATGTATAGTAGAGTAGAGGTACAGCAATAGAGCTGTAAAGTTTGGATCTTGCTCTTGGTTGGCCATGTTTCTCTCATTTCATCATTTCATCATCATCATTCAGAAAATACACCTACAGTATATTGCATACATACAGATACATGGAAATCAAGCTTTATGTTTGTCAGTGCTGAAAGATTTCCAAATATCTATTACTTATGGAGAAAAAAAAAATCAAATACAGTGGTATGTCGGCATTCAAACGCCCCACCTTAAGAATTTTAAGAAATTTTGCAAGAAATTTGCCTCGGCATATGAAACATTTTCAGCATACCCAGCTGAAGTAAACGGCGTTTAACACTTGGTTGCGACTGAGGAAAGCCAAGCGGAGCAAGTTTACAGATTTTTTGTGATTTTTTAAATTTTTTTTATGCATTTTGTGACTGTAGCAAGAAGAAAAGGAATGTCATTTTTAAAGCAGCCGGTGCCGAGAGGAATCATGAATTAAGTTTAAGTGAGGTTTAAAGTCTATTCATTTACATGTCTTTTCTAATTGTTTTGATTATTTTTATATAAAAAAATATGATTATCGTGTTGAAAATTGGCAACATTGGTAATATTTTTGGGTGGTTGGAACGGATGATCTGCGTTTACATTATTTCTTGTGAGTAAATAAGTTTTGTTATGCGAAATTTTGCCATAAGAATGTGACACAGGAACAGATTAAATTCGTATGCCGAGGTACAGCTGCTATAATTTATTAGCGAGCATAAAGATTAGACTTTGGGGGAATGGAAAAGGTGGTGTAATGAGTCCAGATTGACCCTATTGCAGAGCGGCGTGTGCATCAGGGTAAAAAGGGACGTGCATGAAGTGATGCACCCGTCATGCATAGTGTCCGCTGTACAAGCCCCTGGAGACGGTGTTATGATCTGGGGTTGATTCAGTTGCTCAGCAGTGTTATGTGGCAACAAAATGAAGTCAGCTGACGACCTGAATGTGCTGATTGACCGGGTTATCACATCTATGGAGTTTTTCTTCCCTTAAGGCACGGCGATATTCCAAGGTTGTGCAAGAGTGATTCTGGGAGCGTGAGGAATCATTTGCACACATGATCTGGCCGCCACATTGTGCGGTAACGGTGGTTGAAAATAATAAAAATATTGGCGAATGAGACTTTTTTGACTACAGTATGCAATTAATTTGAGCCAATTAATGAATACCCCTAAAAGCAGATTGTATATGAACTCCAAGTAATATAAAGTGCAAGGTACTATAAGGCTGTTTTTAATATTATACCGTATTATAATATAATGATTTGCATGCCAGTGTGGTCCAAATGAAATTAAGCAGCATGCCAAAGTTGAACAACTGGAGCCAAATCGCATACACAAGACATGACCCATGAATTTTGCTGACATGCCATTTTCTTATTGCTACAGTAATTTGTCACCTGTCTGTACTGTATGTCCAGTATAATGTAGGAATTCTGTAAAGTATTGTGTACTGTAACTGTGTACTGTAGCTATTAGAACCGGTGTAGCATCCTGTGCTTAAAGGGATTGTTCAAGTCTGTCCTAAATCAAAACTGAGGTGCATATAAGTGCATTACGGTACTTTAGGTCTTGGACGTAATAAATTTTCCTGCTCCGAACACCGCCCTTGAAGTTTGTCACCCAGAGGTCGAGTACAATGTAAGTAATCGAGGCCAAATTCCGCAACCTTCATTCCAAAATCCATCTGAGACTTGAAGTATGAAGCTCCTGCAGTCGCACTGGGTGTCTTTCAAAATCACGGTGCATTTAGCGCCAATTTGTCCTCTTATCTTTCCCCAGAAAAAGCTGGATGGAAAGAAGAGTAGAGTTGACTTTGTAGTACGCATGCAAGCATCTTTCATCCGGGCAGTTTTGCTGTACATACTTTTAGCAAATTGCGAAGATGCTCCGGATGCTGTTCACACCGTTCACACACTTCACTCAAGAACAAATCGACGTAGATGACGGACCTTAGAGTGCTCTCAGAGCAGAGCAGTGAGTAGCTCATGCTTGCAAAAATGGCCAACATTTGAAAAAGGAAAGGAAAAAAGCAAAGTCTTACATATGTGAGAGGTTTTTAAGAGGTTCGAACATCCTCCTGTGAATGTTTCCAATCTCGATGCCCTCGATGCTTCTGAAAGACAAACAGCTTGCTCTTAGCCATTAGTACATTCCATACTTGCTTGAAAACAGGATCGAGCTTTTTGGGCCATTGACACCAATGTTTGATGCATAAAATGAAAGCAGACGGCATCTTTGTAAAGGACGATACAGGCTGAGGAGTGATACTGTATATATACTGTAGTGCGGCACCATTATGAAAACCATAAGCTTGCCTTTTTTATTCCTTCTTGGGCTCATCTGAATGCATGTATCTGATACCAAGTACACCGAGTGAAAGAGTGATAATGAATATGCTCCTCAGAGCCCTATAGTGAGATCCTTTAGTTTTTTTTTTTCCTCTGAAAGCTTGTTTTTGCTTCCAAAATGCCCCGGGCTTCAGAGGCTGCTAGTTATATAGCGAGAAACAGCCTCCCACCTCCATGATTATTCAAAGAGGTTACAGAAACCATGTTTTGCTCTATTGATGCATCATTTACAAGTGATATTTTGCGTTTCATTTCAGCGTTAGGAGATCTATAATAACCCCAAACACTTCATGCTCTCTGGGTGTCTCTTGAGGTGGATCGTTCTTTTATTATTATTCTCCTGAAGATTTACTGAAACTAGGACCGAAAGAAACCCAACTTGATTAATGCTTTGAAGAATTCTCGAAAAAATACTTTCTAATAATAATAGTAAAAAAAAAAACACACACACACACATTATGAATCATAGTTTTAGAGAACCGTGAGTCATCTATTGATTCAGACTCAGTGTCTTCACTGAAGGTTCAGTTCAAGGAAAAGGGAAATCAATAAGAAGAATGCGATCTTAAGGCGATATAAAGGGAGCAGACTGTGAGCCATTAGTGCTACAAATTCTCCTGAGGATTTCTAGATTGTCTTTTGTTCTTTCTTTCCCTGTGCTCAAACCTAAACGTCTAATCTACAATCTGTTACCCTCTTGTGTTTCTCTGTCTCGTGTTTCACCTTGATTCAGTGAGATTAACTTTCTATTGGTTCGTCAAATCGGAGTCATCTAGCAAGTGCATCCCTCATCATGTTTAGCTTTGGTTTGGATTCACAGATTATACCTTGTGCCTGTTTAATGGATTTGCAATTAAACAAAGTCTGAGAGTAACCTTGAATCGACCTCTGTCATAACCGTTTTATAACCGTATTATAGGACAGCACCCTGTTATTACTGTATAAGTCATGCCACGACTCAGTTTACATTCAAAGATTCAAAGAACTTGATTCATCGCAAAGGGAAATCCAACATCTACATCACATTGTCCTAAAAGAAGACGTGAGGCAACCCATTCCACTGAACTGAATTTGAAACACCTCTGAAGTCCGTACCAGTTCGTTAATTTTTTATTAGTGTAGCGACCCCCACATCAAGTGTCAAGTCAAGTCAAGTAGGCTTTTATCGTCATTCCAACCATATACAGTTCAGTACACAGTGAAATTCCTCCAGGACTCAAGGTGCTACGTACATGCAACATAGATTTAACATCATAAATTTACAACACAAATTACCAGAACTGTCTAGCTAACTAAGAGACCTAATAAGCTGACTAGCTCAGATATGACAGATTTTTTTTTTAAATTTCAAGTTAGCCAAAAACTATCTATTTCTATACAAAAAGAGACAACAATAGACAACAGACTATCGTGCAAATGCGCAAACAAAGAGCTACAGAGTGACAACACAACAACGTAACACGTTTCGATACTTTTTGTAGTCGTATAATGGAAACAAATTTCTCTACAGCGTATTTTGACACGAGCAATAAGGACGTGTTATCAACATTATCATTTTTCAATAACCATCTGTTAAAAAAATAAAAATTCCTAAATAACTGATAATGAAACCGGTAGCGACCCCACCATCATAAAGAGAAATGAAAACAACGCTACTGACTATCACGAACTATTGCTGAGGTGATAATGACGTCATTATGCTACGATACTGTGCATTTTTTGTATTAGTTGTTGTTGTTGTTGTTGTTTTTTTTTCTGATCGAAATAAGTTATGACTGAAATAAAGCTGCTCACATCGCGCTGACTTTCACTTTGCAAAAAGGCAGCGTTTGTCTCCAACGCGTATGGAGACGAGAACTGTTTATATACATATTTTTTTCTGAACAAATGGGATTGGCAAAGCTGGATCTTAAATGTTTTTTTTTTTTGTGTACTAACTCAATAATAAAGTCATTAAAAAAAAAACTACGAAAAAAATGTATTATATACAGGTTTTGTATACTTTTTGTATTTGTAAAGTTGGTATGATATACTATGTGTGTGTATTAGAAAAAATTTCGCATTTTGTTGAGAGGATGTAAAATATTTAAGGCCGCAGACAGTAAAGTCGACTTACAGCGATTTCAGCTTGTGCAGTTTGTCAAAATGGTCCATTTGCAGCTCCTGAATTGGGTTGTATGAAATATTCCTGTGAAGTAAAAGCAAAGAAATTGGCTATCGCTTTCAAATGGCTGACATCCATCTCAAAGCTCACGGTAGTTACAGTTCAGTTCAGGGGAATTGTGCAATGTCGTGATTGAAGGCAGTTCAGGCTGGTCGAGGGTTCAAGCAGTTTGTAGTGATACGTATGACAAGAAAGGAAAAGACTCAGGACGGAAAGGACTTACAGCTGCAGCAAATCCCCCAGGTTTACGAAAAGATCAGGCGAGATTTTCTCAATTCTGTTACTCGATAAGTCTCTGTGAGAAAAAAAAAAAAAATTACTTGGCTTAGACTGAGAAGCTAGAGGCAGATAAGATCCAGACACAAGTAATTCTGAAATTATGCAAGCGTTATTATTTGAAGAAAGAAAAAAAAAAAACAATATACATGATGATGCAACTTTTCTAATCAAACTTTTCTAAAAACTCAAACGTTTGATTAATATCGACAGTATTTTTCTATTAAAAACTGTATTAGTAGATCTTAATACAGCACTAAATGATGGCTTGCTAAACAGGAAATAATAAATACCAAAGTCCTAATACAAAGCATTTCCACCTTCTAGTCACAGCTCATATTTTCTAATTTCATGGCATGCATGAGCAAATATGCTAAAATATTTAGACCCTATAAATATCCTTTGTCAAGGTTAAAACATAATGAGTAGACAATTTAGGCAGTCATTGCTTTTACTCCACATTAGAGGCACAATTAAGTCAGGAAGAACGAAACAAACAAACAAACAAACAAACAAACAAACAAACAAACAAAAAAATGGATGATAAGGAAAGAAATAAAAACTGAAAACTGAATTAATAATTGAAGTAATAACCCCAAATATGAGGAGTGTTAAAGTCAAACCAGGGCTTTTGATTGTGCAGAATAACAAAACACTTTAAGTTTCTGCTTCACATCACCACTACTGAAACGCTGGCCTCCCAGGAGCTCCTTTAATGGTCCTTTCCTTAAAAAGGGCCTGGTTTGATCACCAAATACACTGTACAGTCCTGACCTCGCTCCAAACCATTTCCGCATGTTTGGGCCATTAAAGGAATCCCTGGGAGGCCAGGATTTCAGGAGTGAATCAAGCAGTCTGAACATGGCTTCACCATGGCTTGCTGAGAAAACTTTCTACCTTGATGGTGTCCAAGCAGTAGTGAAACACTGGGATAAGTACATTAGTGTAGCAGGAGATTATATACAGAAATAAAGTTTTTTTTTTTTTTACTCTCATAACCGTGTCTTGTTATTTTGGTCAATCAAAATCCCGGTTTGACTTGAACAGCCCTTCAAAAAATAAATAAATCAATAAAATAAAAATAAAAATTACAGGATCTGTGGTTTCTAACGTTTTGTCTAAAATTTAAACTATGTTGAGGGCAGAAATCACTTCATACTCACATGCACAAATTTTAAATATTCACTTCTTACAGACATCTTCAACTTTGTTAGACATTAAATTACATTGTGTCGTTATTCGCCCCAGAGTAATTAACTGCAGGGTGTAAACAGTTCTGGAAACTTTTCTTTTTTCGCAGAAAAAAAAACCTCTACTATTTATATCATCATATTTTTATCTTCAATTTGGGAATATACATTTTTCATTCATTCATGATATTTTATTAGAGTCGACTTTGTAATATCTTTGAAGTCCTACACTCTGTAGGAGAATAAATCTCATTTCTTAAATGAGAACTGGGTCAAATTGTGCCAGCTTTAGAACTGATGAAGAAATTGGACCAAGCGATTTCTTAATTTGGGTCTTAGGAAGAAAAAAAACTGTCAGACTTTAAACTCTGGAGAATATTTTGTGTTAATTATTTCTGCAAAATTGTATTTGCGGGAGATCAAACTGACTCGGAACGTACAGCTCGCCCAGCTTGCGCAGCAAAGAGAACGCCTGCTCATGGATATGACTGATCCTGTTTTTCTGAAGCACTCTAAAGAGAGAGAGAGAGAGAGAGAGAGAGAGAGAGAGAGAGAGAGAGAGAGACGCAGACAAGCAAAGGAAGTAGAAAAACACAGAGATAGAGAGACATTTTTACATTATTATATAACAAGAGGACATTATTAGCATAATAGCATAATTGATTTCATTATAAATAATTTTCTCACATTACATTGCATGATTTATTACATCATCGTTCCTATAGGAAGCATCAACACAGGGATTTATAGAATGAATGGGAGGCATGAATGTATTAAAAGCACCTGTAATTATTAATATGCTGAAGTTTTCTGTGGGAAGATTTTTGATATACTTAATTCATAAAAAGCTGTTTTTGTGTATCTATACATGAATATATGCATGTGACATTTTATTATTTAATTAATTAAAATGGTTAAAATGTTGTGAAATGATCAAAAAACCTTCAGCACATGATGTTGGTTTGGTATCACACCACCCTGTGTTTTATTCCAAACGGAGTAATGCTACGTTATGTTTCATAGCAAATATATTTCATATTATATATACTGTATTATATGATAAATAAGCAGCTTCTTAAAAACTCGTCAAAGAAGCAGGAACTTAAGAACCCTTCAGTTATTGTTTAAGAAAAAATTGTTTACATGGGAACATTGTTTCCATACAGAACATCTAATTTGATAATTAAATATTTTGAAAAAAAAAAAGTATAAATCTGTGTCTGTGCAGGGAATGGAAAATGTTCTTACAGCACAGTAAGCATGCTACAGGAGCAGAATGTTCTATTGTCAACAATCTCCATCTGATTCCCTTCCATATCTCTGTAAACACACACACACACACACACACACACACACACACACACACACACACACACACACACACACACACACACACACAATCATATTCATAGATTTCTGGATTTCTGATTATTTTATTAACAGTTGTAAAAAAAAAGTGTACTGCTTTAAATTAAATGCCATTAATACCTTACAATAAATAATTATCTAAGCTTTCCTTTATACAGATGCAAAAAAAGTTTGCATCTCCCACAACTTATGGAAAGGATCATTATTAATCTCTAATTTTCAGTTTTTGCACAAAATCAACAAAAAATTATTACAGTTATATAGTAATATAGACATATAGTTAAGACAGAGTCCCAAAGTCCCAAAAGGTCTGATTTATTTATAGTGTATAAACAAATTATTTCAATTATTATCTTGTTCAGTAATAATCTTTCAAAACTATGGGTATGAGGATGCACATACTTTTAAACAATGTTTTTTTTTTTCTCCTTAAAACAATGTGTCCTACAATAAATAAATGAGCTGATGTTACAGAAAGTTAATTAAAACCTCCTGATTTGAGAATTCACCCGAGCTGGACTTGAATCCGTATTAATTACCCGTGAATGTTTGCATATTAATATTCATGACTGTTAGTTGTAGAGACAGTGAAGGCAGTAACACAACGTAACCAGCTCTCATACAAAATACAGCATGTTCTACACACATGCTGTATTTTGATATGGCATACTAACAAACTGAGTCGATCCGAACGCTGGCTAAGTTGCGTGTACGGTCAAAAATGTTATACCACCGTGAAAAGACAAACAAAGCAGTTTAAAAAATTTTACGATCTTTGTTTGTGTGTGTGTTTTTTTTTTTTTTTGCATTTTTTTTTTTTTTTTGCCAGACTTAATGAAGGGTGCCAGTAAAGTTAGCAAGGACAGTTTCACAGGTTTCTCTTTTGGTTGCATGACGGTAACTGAGGAAGTAAACAAAAATTAACCCTGTGTACGGAGCGATTTCTTTGGGTGGAGGCCAATCAAAAATACTGTTACATTTCATCAGCCTAAAACCACATAATTGCAGTTTTAAGTCAACACAATGGCCCATTTTGCACCAAGGCGGTTCCGCAGCTACAGTAGTTTGAATCCGGTGCCTAATTTCAAACCAGTTCTTTTCAGTTGTTTTCAGATAGACCGGTGCTCAGATGGTTCCATGGCAGCACCAACACTTTACTGGACTAGAACAAAGAACTGCTTCATCAGGGGCTTGGGGGGTGGGGGGGGGGGGTTATCATAACCAGCTACTGTAAATGTTTGTGACCACCATCATTAAAATATATGCTATGGGCTGCTCAAATGCTTTTTAATAATGATAAACCCAGGAGAACGGCTCACAAAGTTATATTGAAGTTCGCTGTTGTTGTTGTGCATGACGCCAACATTTTTTGCCACTTGCATTTTTTTGTTTTGCCGCTTGCATTGCCGCTAATATTGCTGGGAAAGTAGAAACGATGTATACAGTGATGTAATGGTGTCTGAAGAGAAGATAAGAGAGCTGGTTACGATGTGTTACTGCCAGCTGGACTTTAAGACGCCGATAAATGAAAATATATTTTTTATATTTATAAATTTATGCTTAATATATGCAGGATGTACAGGAAAATTATTACTGCAGTTTAATTTATTTATCTTGTAGCAACACCTTATTTATCTTGTAGGAACAAGTTATTTGTTTTTAAAGGACAAGATATTTATCTTGAAGGAACGAGTAATATCTTGCGGAAACAAATTTATCTTGTGGGAGCAAGTTATTTGTCTTGTGAGAACAAATTATTTATCTTGTAGGAACAAACATTATCTTGTGGGAACACGTTATTCGTCTTGTGGTAGGAGGCTAGTTGGCTTTCTTATGTTATTTTCTGCCTACATTAAAGGCATGCTACAGTATGCTTATGATAAAACTGTTTCTACAAAATAAATAACTTGTTTACCAAGAAAAACAACTTATTCCCAGAAGTTTACAAAAACCTCTTGGGAGTTTAGGAGCTCTGTAATCAAACTGGTTAATATCCACCTGGCGAACCTGCAGAATACGTAAACATCGAGACTTATTTTTAAGACTTCAAACTTACAGCCAATTCAGTCGTGGCATCTCCAGGCATATATCATCCACATTTGTCAGAGCATTGTTTAAAAGAACCCTACAACAAAGCGATACACACCACACAAACACACTTAAAGGCAAAAATAGTTATTTTAACACATCACAGACAGAT